>JAFEME010000097.1:0-72826 GCA_018831755.1 Niveomyces coronatus | reverse complement strand
GAAGGGAAGAGAGGTAGAAATTTCACATTACTCGAGCTGAAGCCGATAAAGAGAGGTGGGAATGGTGTATGTATACAATAAGGAAGGGGGGGGGGCGTGTGCCGGACTGTCGCTGGTTCCGAAAAATAGCCCAGCTAATAACGGGTGCGGGCAAAGGCTAAAGTCGGAATTGAGGTGGCTCTCTCTCTCTTTTTTTTTTTTTTGTCCCCCAATATCTGGAGTGAACGAGGAAAATCGCAACAGAGTCCGGGGTTTGAGATGGCAGTGCTATTTCTCTACAGTGTGAATGCGGAGCCCTTGCAGGACCGGGCCAGCAGCCAGGAAAGGCTAAAAAAAAAAGTCTGCATAAGATGGTTAGTAGTGATGATGGTGGTTGATTCCACGCCAGGCAAGGCTCACTCAGTGCTATCTCTTTTAGTGGCCCCGCCCGTTTTTTTTCATTCAGCCCCAAAACGTTTCTTCCTCCTCGGAGCGACGAACCTAATTACCTAGTGAAGAGAGGGGGGGATAAGAAAAATCGAGGACCAATATTGTTATGTATTATTCCATTCATTAATGCATTATGGTACGACCTCATGTGCTAGTGTGACGTGATTCAGTTTTGTTCTACGCGCACGTAAGTATTGCAGAGAGATTAACGTCTGACGCCTATCTGCCCATGCCCATCCGATAACGAGCGCCACGCTTCGGCGGTTGATAGGGCTTTTGTCCACGGCGAGGTGCCACAAGGCCCAGAGCGCAAGCCACCCACCTTTTGTCCCTCTCCCCCCCATCTCGTGCCCGCTGCCTAGCGCTGACGGGCAGAAGAAAAGGGCCAGAAAACTCAATCTGCAGAGGGGTGAAGATGGAGGCTAGCCCGAGGCTCCATCTTACCTTTTTTTTTTTTTTTTCTTTCGCAACCAATTTTTTTTTTAAAAAAAACCTTGGCTTACGGAAATAGACGTGGTTTTTCTCTCGTTGTGCCTGTAATGTTTTCCTAGCCTGGGCGATCTATGGCTTTGGATCTTTCCTTGGAGTGTATGAATTCGGAAAAGAGCCGTCCTCAATTTTTTTTTTCTCGTTGTGCGAACAAAAGAGCCACTGGTGTTGGAGGGGCATATATTGTGACCCTGCATATTTCGGAAAGGGAAAGAAATTTCAAAATAAGAAAACAGGGTTTCCCCAACTACGCTGGAACCCACGAGACTACAGGGCCGGGGGGGCTAGGCTAGCTAGCCATACAATAATAACATGGGATAGATGGCGTGGACAGCAGTCGACGCCTGCGGGGAAGTAAAAAGGCCCCGTGGACCTACTACCTCTCCGCACAGATTAGGTAAACTGGGCCGCGAGGAGGAGGAGGAAGAAGAGATGCAGAGAGCTCGAAAGGAAAGCGAAAGATCTCATCCAAGTCGTGTCGTCACATGCTCTCCAAAGGTCATATGCACTCCCATTTATCATTTATTCCCCTCTTTGTTCCCTTTCTCCGGGTGTGCTGCACATCGTCAAAAGAGACGGCAACTGATTCGTGCGGAGTGGCGGAGACGGTGCTTTCCCGGCAGGAAAAATATCCCATACCCTGCCACACACACGCACCCACCTAGCTGATGGACAGACGCCAGTGGCAACAGTCTGTCTGTCTCCTCCCCCCCATCCCGCGTGGGAGCCCAGTCCGTGTGTCGGCAAGCCATGCCGCCGTCGCATCGTGGGAGATTCTCGTCATTCGCCTGCGAGGCGAGCAGCTGCTCGTTTTTTTTTTTCTTTCCCCATCGTCTTGTTTTTATTATATGCTTCTCTCGACGCGTCCATGTCTCGCTCAGTAGTTCTAGCATGCCGTGGCTTTATGGGCACATTTGCTCACACCTCGCATACATCACCTCCGCATTCTCCACTCTGTAAAAGACCTGCCAAAACAGGTGGCCCTGCATTATGTACATGCAAGCATACACCTGCCTGGGCATCTTATCCATTCTAGATTCTCTTCCGACGAATTCCGATTGGAATAGAGAGTATTTCAGCGTATCGCTTATTGAACAATAAAGGGAAAGAAAAGAAAAAAAAACATCCTCGGAAATCCAGACCGAGAAAGCCTTGGCCTGTCTTCCCTGTGCCTTCATCTCAGCGGCTTGGCTAGAAACATGGCTGCTGCCTAGGCAATGATAATTCCAAAAAAAAACGCCACCTTCTTGGCCACGCCCCATTTGGAGATTTATCTCCGTCCAATGCCTCTATTCGGTCAGCCTAACGAGCTCCTGCTCTCGTGTTTTGCAAGTGGAGACCTTGACTATCTTTTCTCTTCATTTCTGGTAACGGCATTCAGAGATGTCGCGATACTAACCTAATCCCTCTTATCACGAAAAAGATGCTCCTCAAACAACTTATCTGATAGAACAGCTATGTAAAGAAAAAGAAAAAAGGATAACAGAATGAGAGGATGAGAGTTTTAGACCATGCTGGTTCCTGCTTATCCTTTGCCCACTTTGACGAGGAGCTCGGCTTGGCGGCATGAGATGCGCTCCTCCACACGTCAGGCAAGGTAGTAGTAATATGTTGCACCGTTTTTGGGGCATGGGCAAGAGATGAAGAATCAGGCCCGTCATTCTGAGCCATCCTGACTGGTCCAGTGTCTGTACAAACGCATAGAAATAGATCCAGATCCAGACTTGACTTTCTCACAGAACTAACCGCCCCCTCCCCTTGCACTTCGCGGGGTCGCCGCGCCCTCCCACCAACTTGCCGGTCTCCACGTGCCTCTGCGCCGACGCGTCAACCTGCAATACCCGCTAGTTACCACCCCAACTCTCATGACAAATAAGAAGCTCTTCTATACAGGCACGCACATATGTATATTGTACAGCGGTGCAAGAGAAGAGCAACAACTGCTTCTCCAACTTCTGATCTTCGATTCGAGCACAAGACTGTAATGACACAAAATCTTTATTGCCAATCGCAAAGCATATTTACAAACTTAAAAAGAAAAAAACAAAGCGAGAGGGTCTTGTTTCCTGATCTCTCCACCCCGCCACCTTATATTCTGCTTCAATCACCCCTCACGAACCTCAATTTTCGTATCCAGCTCCGCGCTGCCATGGACTACCCGAGTTTTTCTGTCTCTGCCGTGAAGTGCCAGTGGCATCCGGACTTTGGCGCGCGCGCTACAGAAACTCATATTAGCATCGTAGTACAAACAACCATACATAGAAACCATGATTACATACCCCAGAAGAAGGTGCAGGCGACGGCGAGTGGCGCGGAATCGAGCGCTGCGACTGATTGTTTATAGACCCCAAGACATGGTTATGGGGCTTCATCTCCACCTCTTCGTCCTCCAGCATCCGCGACTTGTTGTCGCCGCGAGCCACCGCCGCCAGGTCATCCAGCTGGTTCGACGTCGCCAGCTGCGTGTTGGACTTCATAAACGATGCTCGATCGTCACCCATGTACTGGTACCGTGAGTCGGGGTTCTTGCGGAACACAGCAAACGCGGTCGACACGATCACCATCAGAAGCAGCACCAGCGAAAAGGCGGCGTTAAGCACAAACAGGATGACACCGAAAATGCCGACAACCAGCGCAGGCGCGTCAAACACATTCGTGTAGATCAGTAGGCAGATAGCGTTGATGAAGTTCACCACGCAAATCATAATGTTGAATGTGTTGGTCGGCTTGTCCATCCACGGCCGCATGACCGTCGCACCAATCAGGGCAATAGCCTCTAGGACGATAAAAGCGACAGCCTGGGCGATGCCGCTCTTCTGCACTACCGCGACAAACAGCGCCTTGAGGAAGGTATACGCCAGCAGAGGGGCGATGAAATAATACGCGGAGGCGCGGAACTGAATGTACAGGAAGCCCCACTTGTTGATAACATTGGCGTCAGCGAAAAGAATGTACGCAGGATTGCTATGGAGGCTGATGGAGCGACGAGCAATAGTGATAACCTTCCAGGTACCGAATGCTAGCGTGGTGATAGTGGCGAGAAGGAAGAAGACGGCCAGGACGACCTCGGCCGCCGAATCCGCCTGGGTGAATTCCCATAGGCACAGAATCGTGACCGTGGGGAAGCCGAGCAGGGTGAGACGGAAAATGACTCCCTTGAGCACAGTGACCCAGCCGTTGCGGAATTCCTGGAAACGATCTCCCTTGACGACACCCCTCTTGGCCAGCATCTCTAGTATTCCCTTGTAGGCAGCCACGATAAGGCTGGTAAAGATCACAAGTAGGCAGAACCAAGTCATTCCCGTCATGAACAAGTTGGTCGATTCAATCCTAGAGCGAAAGGCGACGCGCTGGATACCATAGACGAGGTACGTTCCTGACCCGGTCTTGATGTTGCCACGCTTGGCGAGAGCCGAGACGCTGTGGGGAAGCATGTCCAGCCCTCTCTTGGCAACTTCCAGACCACGCTTCTGAACCTGGACCGAGTACGTGCGAAGAGAATCAAGGATAGTGGCAGGCGTACCGCCTGTGGCGCGCTGATACCAGGTAAAAATATCCTGCATGAAGCCGAGCCTGATGATGCCCATAGTCCATTGAAAGTCCTGGGTCCAGGCGCGGGCGATGGGAGGCAGCTTGACGGCGGTCAGGCCAATCATGGCTTGGCTCTGAAAGTAGCCAAAAAGGGACAGCGAGTTTGCGGCGACGTGAGATGCCGCATTGGTGTGGCCCAGGCTGTTGAGCACGGCTGAAGAGACGAGGGCGAGAAAAGCAATGACGGCGGTGGCCCACTTGACTCCAGCAGTGTCGACCGTCTTTTGGTTGGAGACGTTGGCCGCGAGGCAGGCCACCTCATCGTCACCCAGCATGACGCGGACCTTGACTGTGGCGTCGAGATCAGGGATGGAAAAGGCGATGCCGGGAATGTTGACACTCTTGGGGTCCACGGTGAGACGGAAATCCTGCGGCGGCTTTCCGATCTGCATCGGACACATGCCCTTGAGCGCGTCAATCTTGCACGGATCGTAGGGCTGATCGATGATGGGATAACCGTAGGCTGAGAGCGTGACGTGGAACAAGACGTATCCCGAGATTGTCGACGTGGCCGTCATCTGGATGTCGGCTATGCCCGTGTCGCCGTCGAACTTGACATTGAAAAGGCTAGCCGTGAAGCCCGACGCCGCGGAGCACGAGTTTAAAGAGTTTGAGACGAGGACCTTGGATGCGTCGACAGCGGCCGCGGAGCCGAGGACGGCCAGCGCGGAGCGACGTAGAGAAACCATGACGAAGGAAGGTTATTCGTAGAGCAGAGTCGGACGCGTGGCAGACGTCGACAATTATACGACGGAAATGAATCGTAGGTAAAGCGAATTATTATTATTAAAATCGTTGCTGGCGCATCGCAAATCGAAAAGTCGCAGCGAGGAAAGGAATGGTCGAGATACGGCTCGATAGCGGCGAACACAGGTAGAATCAATGTCGAGTTGGCACACGACGCAGTCAAAAACGGGGCCCCAAGGAGGTGACGGAGTTGGGCGGCTGAGCGGGTCTTCTCGTGTGACAACTTCCAAGGTCGGCGTTTAATCGATGCAGTCTTGCGATTTTGCCCAAAAGTATTCTGTAGGTGAGTAAGCCGGTTTGCGAGACTGGAACGAGTAGGGAGAAAATTAAAGAAGGTCGCGAGGTTTGGAGGACGGAAGAAGCGATGATGACCTGACGAGGGAGATTTGAGTTTCGCTCTCGCTCGCAGCCCAGTTGTGTCAGAGTAGGTACCGGTACAAAGCTAGCTCTCATGACGCTTCGTTGGCTGGGTGGCCACCGAGTCGCCGTATCGTATCGTCCGCTGAGCTATTTTGGTGCTGCAAAAACTCATTCGCATCCGGCGCCGCGAGTGGGCTCGTGTGGTGGGCTCGAACCCACTGTAACCACTACTTCTCGTACCGGACAGGCCGCCAGGCCATCGACACCTTGTACTGTACCTGAGCGCTGCGCTCGAGTCTAGCGTATCCGAGGGGCTGTGGCTGGACTGGAACGCAGCCAGACGCGCCAGCTCTGGGGAATGCTTTGCAGAAGCCATTGTTCAATCGTTCAATATATGTTGGATACGTCATCTTTGCTATCACGTCTCACATCTCTTCCCAAGGCGTGTCCGCCAGCATTTTCGCGCAGACAGTTGCTGCCGGCTGGGCTGGGCTCTGTGCTGTTTACCGGCTTTCAGTGGGCCGCTATCCAATCACCGCCATCTTTGCTTCTGCTCCCCCGCTCCCGGCAATAGTCACTATACGAACTCTTAGATCGCAGGGCCAGTGCCCAGCCAAAAAAAAAAATTAGACGGCTTACTCATCTCGGCCGGAGCGCCCCTTGGCTGATTCCAAACACTGTGTGTAGACTACACACGACAGACACGCGCATGTGGTCTTTCTTCGTGATACATAGTCGTACATAGCTTCGCTGAGATTATCTTCATCTTCCGAGTAGCTAGAAAAAAAAGAGAAACATCAACCTATAAGGGGTACCGCGGTGAGCTTGTAGTGCGGCATGTCCTGCTGATACTGCGTTTCACCCTCAGCACCGTGGGACGATGCGGCGATGGACTGCAATTGCCGTCTCGCAGCAACACTGACAAGCACAATTCTGCTCTCGCCGCGGAAACACTTTCATAACATATCCGAAAGCTGACCCGGCGGCACAGCCACGCTACTAGCGTCCATCGAGTTTCATTACATAGTCGCAGCGCGAGTGCTTTTTATAGCCATCTCCTTGCCCTTGCCAAGAGTCCAATTTCGCCAAGGTAGCCCTACCGGCCGCGATTCGGATCCGTCTTTGGCTGTGGGCGGGCGGCGTTGTGAATGATCACTCTTGCAGGTCGTTGTATGTGTGGATAGCAAACCGCCATTCTCGCTGCACTTCCAAGGTCGGCTTGTTCACCACTGTCGTCTGATCTTGAGGTCACTGTTCAGGAAAGGCGTGCTGTCCTATCATCAACGCATCCGACAACCATGGCTGTGATAATTGGCCAAGCGCTCTTTGAAGATAACATGTGACAGACTTGGCCCTGTCCGCCCATTAAGAACCCCCATCGATGATGTACAGTATAGTAGTTGCTCTATGATGTGCAGCGAGGGGCATGAGCCGTCCTTATACCGGCCTCTTTCATCGGAGCCCTCCGTAGCGAGTTGAGGTCGGCCAAACCATTCAGCTGCCTAGAAGACCCAGGCGCGTCTTTGCACCGAGCACAAGTTTCATTTCGCAAAATGACCCAATCCACTGCAGCAGATCACCTCGTCCCAGCTGATACTTCTGTGTACGGTCGCACGCTTGTAATACACTATTCAATGTGAGCAAATGCACGAGATGGGCGCCACTCGAACACTCAAATGAACAAGTGGGCAGTCTCTTTCGAAGCGGCTGATTGTCTCAGTGTTTCTCGAATTGACAACATCGCGTGTACATGATCAACAGGGCTCTGACCCCAGGCTGGACTTGATTTCCATTTTCGTATCAATAAAACACTTGGCGTTAGGATATGTCTCGCCATACACACATCGCGTAGACCTTGAGTAGCTGTACAGCAAGGTAGGTATAGGCTCCCGAGACAAAATCGAGTGACGCTCGTGACGTTTTACATGTGCCTCAACCAGTATTTTCCTGAACCATGAGAGAAAAAACCTGCAGTCATTTACGTTTCTGGCATCGCAAGCGAACGTCGTGCTTCTTCTCACGCGACACAAACTGCAGCTACGATGCTCTATAATTGAGACGAGTATATAATCAGTGCAGTATACTCCATCATGTGGCAAAAAAAAAACACACACACACATATTCAGCTCACGTTAACACAGCGTGCTTTATATCTATCTTGCGTATCCTTTCCTTTCTCAAAAAAATAGAAGCATCGTCTCCCACCATGCTCAAGCACCTAATCATCGCTCTTGGTAGCCTCGCTTCCTTCGCCATCGCCGTGGGCACCGCGCGCGTCATCAACAACTGTGTCTTCGACGTGATTCTCTGGTCCGTCGGCAGCCAAATCTCTGCGCCGCACGAGCTCACAGGCAACGGGGAGGGCCACTACGCCGAGCGCTACACCCGCGACCCGCAAACGGGCGGGCGGGCGATCAAAGTGACGCGGGCGGGACATGGCGACGAGGCGCTGTACACGGGACAGCCACAGATCGACTTTGCGTACACGCTGGACGAAGGTGCCAGGATCTGGTACGACCTGGGCGGCATCTTTGGAAACGCCTTTGCAGGAAGCAAACTGCAGGTGATGCCGGGAGAGGGCGGGGAGGGGTGCCGCTCAATTGTTTGGGAGGATGGCCGGCGGCCGGTGGACAGTCAGGTCGGGAATTGTACGCCGGATAGTAATGTGACGTTGACGCTGTGTGCGTGAAAGTTATCGCGACGACTTTCGTGTACGACTGTGTGCGCTGTGGTCGGGAATATTGTTTTGTAGTTTGCGAGCATTTCTGATCCGCACTGAATAAGTGTTTTCCTTCATGGTCGAATTAGAATAGAAATGAACGTGAAATTGTCGAGTAAACGGAAAGGAATCGTTTTCTCGAATACATAACCGCTGTGTTGATATCGTTGAGTGTGTTGTACAAATTTCGCTCTACCGCAAAGTCATGGGTATCATGTTGGCTCAGCATCCTGGAGGCCGTACAAAAGCATCTACCTCCAATGACCCGGTCCATCTCCATCTTATCCCTCAAGTCTCATCTTTTCAGGGGCTGCCATCTCATGCAGCCGCCTGCGGGTGGTTGCCAACCGTCTTGTACAGCTCACGCATCTCAAACGCATCGTGGCCGCCCTCTGGCACCTCGCCCACCACGCGCGCCGGTCGTCCCGCCACGACCGAGAAGCTGGGCACGACAGTGAAGGGCGCGATGACGGCGCCGTCGAGCACCCTGACGTAGTCCTTGAGGATGGCGAACTCGCCGACCGTGCAGCCGGCGCCAACCACCACGTGGCTGCCGATGCTGGCTGCCTGGACGACACTGCCCGCGCCGATCAGGACGTGGTCACCGAGGCGCAGAGGCATGTGCGTGTATGCGCCCTTGTACATGCGTCCCGGCGGGCGCAGGACAACGCCCCGGCTGAGGAAGCAGTAGCGGCCGATGGCGACAGCGGTATTGGGAGAGGACGAGGTGGAGGTAGAGGGCGCGGTTCGGACGAGGTCGCCGCGGATGACGACCTCGGGCTGAATGACAGTCTTGCCGCCGAGGACAATGTTTTGGGTGCCAACGAGGATGGCCTTGCGGGCGACCTTGTTGCCCGTGTCCTGAATCACAGAGATTAGCAAAAAGCTTGTTCGGGGAGAACGGGGCTACGCGACGGAATATAGACGTGACGAATCTGACCTACCGTCTCAATGTAGTCACCTTTGGCGGGCCGTCGCGACATGGTTGTGTATGCGATGGCTGGATTGAACGCAAGGGGTTGACGAAAGCTTCAAGGCGCGCACTCGGCCCCGGAGATGTCATAGGCCAGATCTTACTAAAATAGCTAATACTAATTGCTACCAAGTAAGAATAGAAGTTATTAGTATGCGTATCAGGTACCGACTTAGTATTTTAGCGTTAAAGATTTTGAAAAAAAAAAAAATAATCAAAAAGTTTATAAAGAAATCTTTTAAATTAAATACAATAATATTAGATAAATATATATTATATATAAAGATAAAGGAGCGGCCTATAGTAGCGGCCTGCTCTTAATACGATGATTTAAAAAGATAAAGACTAGAGTTAAATAACTACTTTATAAGATTATCTAAATCTATAGGCTTAGTAATAAGTTTACTAGGTAATTAAAAATAATAAGAATTACTAATAGGATAGTAGAGAGCTAGATAAGTATATAAGAAATCTAGTAGCTAGATAGTCTAGATATTTATTAATTAATTTAAATAATAGTATTTACTATATATAATAATAAATTAACTCTTTAATTATAAAGTCTATTTATACTTACTTAATCTACTTCCTAAGAAATAAACACTTTATAGTTTAGAATACAGTACTATTATAATATAATAATCTTAATAGAATCTCATTTTCTATCTTTTCCTTATTCAACATCTTTTGTGCTTGCTAACTACCGCATCCCTAATTGTGCGTCACATTTATACGACCTTTTTCAGAATTGGTCAATTCTCGAAGCACCGCTGTTTATGACAGCAGCTCATGTCGGGGCGCATATCGCGCAGCTAGAAGTCCTGCCCGGACGGCAAGGCCAGCACTCATGTGCCACGGAGTCTACCCCAGATATCAGAGGCCGAACAATTCAGTTTGATGTGGATCTATACGCTCACCAAAACCTAGGCGATACAGTGGGCTGTGAGGCAGAAAGTTGACATTATCTAAATGAGTTGGTCATTAAGCGGTGGCAGCTGAGGCAGCCAAGAGCTGGAAGAGTTCCTCAACCAAGCTGTATGGCGCCAATATCGCCATGTTTTGTGCTGCTCTTGAGGAAGAAACTGGACAAGACAGTAGCCTTCCCGGATCAGATGGTCATTGCGTCAAGACTGGGAGCCCTGCTTCGATGGCGCTCGCTGCGGATCTCGCTGGGGCACATATGTACTCTATTGAGAAAGCTTGTTGAGTGCTCATCGCAAAAGCCACGCTCTGTAATAGCAAAAGAACCAACGGGACGATTCGCTTCGACGAGCAAGGACAATGCGAAAGGCATTTTCCTCTCTGTCGAGAAACTCGTATGCGCACCAGATCCCTCAGATGTGGGACCTTTTAGATACAGCAGTTCCACAATCAGCGTGATTCCAAACATCAGAGGCAGCAGAACCGACCGAACACTAAATACTAATGAGACGTTGACACTGGCATCACTTCTGACGACTGTTGTGCGAGGTGTCGCACAGCCACCTTTGCTTTTCGATGACCAAACAAGTCTCGAGGGCAATGCCTCCGCCGTCCCCTGCGAGAAAGTTTTCTTCATGGTTCTACAATATAAAGGTTTACAATTCTGCGAAAAGTACTGTACAAAAAGCACTAGGAAAATTTTAGAATTCTCTAGTCGGTCGTTGCCGCTGAACAAGAATGTGCCCCCGAGTGTGGGACGTGCCAATTGGACGGCACATCTTTTAACTAAACGAGATTCATGAAATATTGCTGGGTATTCTGGATACTTTTTTTTCCGTAGTTTTCCACTGAACCGACGCAGTGAACCCTTACTGTTGACCAAGTCTCGTCAGCCTCGTTTACCAAAGGGGCTGCAGCCGTTACAGAGTGGCATTGCCCCATCTTTGTATTGACTTCGACGGCTCAATAAAAAGACTAGGACGGACGAGAGTGTGGACGTGATGTCTTCCATAAATAGCTAGTGACCAGTCGCCTTGTTAGCTCTCGGAGTCGTGTTGATAAGCCAAGCGAAGCTGTGAAGTTGCCAAGTTGCGAGAACCCCCAAAACTGCACCCTTCATCTTACGCCGAGTCTCGCCGATCGTGCTAGCTAATTCCGACGGTCCACCAGTACAGTTCCATAATACTCTGCATGCTGAAGTCTCGCTCTAATAAGGCTTTTGACCTTCCTATTGTCGCAAATCTTGATGACGGGGAACTTGAACATCTCTGTTATAGTTACGCAAAGGACGTCCCTGTCCTCTACACGTTGCCTACCTAGGTCTGTCTTTCAACAATAGTGGTAAGTAGGTTCAACTTATACGTTATAGCAGCAATAGCAGGTATACTTGTACATACATCTAAATCGTATCTAAAGAGCTAAATATCCACAGAATATGCTTCTATATTCTTCTGTACATTTGATGCGTTTGATGTTATTTTAGATCTTATTTTCAAGACATCAAAACCATTACGTATCTTGCCTTTAGGCCTAATATTATATACTGTTTTCCTACCTACAGACTTGCCGAAATGTAATTTATATAAAAATATTTACTGCGTTTTTATATCTATGTCTACACTGATGCATATTATTTAGAACTCTGAGCTTGCAATCTTGCTCTTGGCACGAATTCGTGGACCATAGAAAATCAGAACCCATGGCACAAGAGTTAAAAGAAGGCCCTGGTTATGTCAGTACATGATGTGATTAATTGTGGAAGGCTAGATTGCTTACCACGCCACCCAAAAAACTTGAAGCGCCCGAGAACGTCATTTTTCGGTACATGTCACGGGCGATTAGAGGAAAAACGCCGGCGAGCATGTTACGACCTGGCCGCTGTCAGCTAACCTCGATTTCAGCGGAACTGAATATGATGGATTATCTTACAGAAAGACTGGGCAGCTAGAGCGGAGCTGGCATATATGTTGTAGGTGTCGGCCAAGTAATTGAAAACGGCAAGATATACCGAGTAAAGGCCCATTGTCAGGCAACCGATGGCAACGGTGGGAGCCATCCAATGAATCGAGGGCATCAGGGTCCAGCCGAACCAGAAGAGCCCTACGGGAAGCAGCGCGCTCTGCAGGCCACTAAAGTATAGACGACCTTCTGGGGTAGATGGTAGCTTGCCGAAGCGAATCGAAATTCTCTCTTGAGAGATACCGATGATGGTGGAGAGCACGGAGCCGACACACATGGCTAGAGATGGGTTAGTTGGTACAGTCGGCAAGAACTAAAAAGAGGTTCGTTATCATACCGCCAAATACGGCGCCATTCTCTTCAAGAGTAAAACCATGGTTGGTGGTGAAAACCAAGGGTACCATGCTGAAAGTCAAGTACAAGACGGCCCAGGCAAAGGCGGCCCAAAGGGAGAAGAAGAATACGACAGGCTCTGTGAACAGCAAGTCTATGTACGCACAGCGTTAGATGTTGTGATAGTAAACAAACTCTTTGAACATACGGAACGGCCTGTAAAGACTAATTCGAAGCATCTTGCCTAGGGACTCGCGCTCCTCGTCTGATTTGACCTTCCACCGGATTCTGTGCGACCGAAAGCTCTTTTCACCACTCCCATCGTCGACAGGCATTTCGAAGCCGACCAGACCGGCCTTTTCCCTAGCATCGTACCACTTGTTCAGAGCTGCAGCCTTGCGGCTCAGGATGACACTGCCTCTTGTCTCCTTGAAGAGAGCGACGACGGCGAGGATGCCGACACCACCCCAAATGACCTGGAGCCAAAAGACCCAGCGCCAGTGCAGATGCTCGGCGACGAAACCGGAGACGAGGGGTCCCAGACCGGTGCCAAAGAGGGCAGAGCCGGCGAAGAGAGACATGGGAGTGTTTCGCTGCTCCTTGTGGTAGATGTCTCCGATGACGCCGCCGATGGTGGAGGAGAATGTCGAGCCGCCGATGCCGGAGAGCAGGCGGGCGATGAGCATGCCGGCATAGGACGGAGTCACGGCGCAGAGCAGCTGGCCGAGGAAGAAGATGGCGCCGGTGACGACGAAGACGGGGCGGCGACCATTGATCTCGGAGAAGGGGGCGAGGACCATGGGCGCGGTGGCAAAGCCAATGGTGAAGGTGGTGATGCAGAGGTCGACGGCGGTCTGTCCAATGTGCCACTGCAGTCGCATGCCGTCGGCGGCGGCGTCGCTGGAGCCGGCTGCGTAGCAGACAAACAGGGAGATGATGCATGAGACCATGACCATGACGGCCTTGGGCAAGGGGGCCCAGGTGTAGGGTGAGGCATGACCGAATGCGATGGGAGGCTCCGGCGGAGCGTGCTGCTGCTGCTGTTGCGAATGATGCGCATCGGCCGAAAGGGCTGACGGTGGCCGACTTGGATCCGGAAGCGGCGTTTCGAATGTGAGATAAAGGTAAGATATGGGCGGGAAGAGCTCGTGGCCAGCGGTATTGTGAACGTGGGTGTGAACCTCGTTGGCAACAGGCGATGGTTTCTGAAGAAAAGAAGAAACAGGCATTTTGAAAGGTGTGTGCTTTTGTTATGGCTTCTGCCTATTGGGGGAGGGAATGCAAGAAAAAGGACACAACAGACAACTTCGAAGAATGTGATCACATAGACGGCCAAGAATCTTTGCTTAGCATGAATTTCTCCGTGCTCCTCTTGTTTACGCTGTCATTCGAGTAAGAAGCCCATGCGGAGCAGACAAGAAGGCGAAACACTTTGTACGAGACCTATTATCGGCAAGAGAGAAAGCACTCACCTTTTTTTGTTGTCCAAAATCCTCGCTCTTTTGATCAGGAGAGACACTAACCGGTTTACGGAGCTCGGGGGTTCATCAACCGGGTCCGAAAAGCGGCTGAGAAAAGACTCACTGCGCCCCTCTTTTTGATCATAGTAGTAGTCGTCCCTTTCCCGTTCGCCCCCAACGAGTACAGTACGATCGGGGGGTCCCTTGGAATGCTACGCTTGCTTGGCTCTCTCACCGCGTCAGCCTATGACTAACCGGGGGAACAAATTTGTCCACAACGGCCGGAATTCTGGCGAAGTGGACGGTTGCATATGTCCGACGAGATTTAGATCCTAGATAAGCCCCGAGAAAAAAAACCAAACAAAAAGAGACTATGTACTATTCGGCAGATGTTGCCGGACCTCGCTTGTCGAACAAACATCGTGCGTGTAATAGTCTGACAAGGCCTTGTTGACAAATTTCTTGTTTGTTTTATTAGGGCGCCGGTTGTCGGGCTCTTGCAAGGACTTCGGCGTTGATTCCAAGGAGAAAAAAGGCACTTGGACCAACAAGCTAGGGATGAAAAGGTAGGGGAGAAGGTAGTAGGGGTGAAGTTAACGAGGGATGAAGGAAGAGCTACAACACCTTACATGGTTACAGTAGCACTGGAGATACACCCCCTCTCTTTACCCTTATGCAGTGGGCATAAAACAGAGTTGCCACTTTACTTTGTATTCTACTGTAGCTGAATCGTCTTTTTTTTTCGTTTTGTCCACCCCCCTGCCCCTCTTTCATTGAAGGTGTGCCAACGTCCTCGCCGGCAACGGGTGGTATGGAGCAGCAGAGAAAGGCGGGAGCAAACTTTATGCGTGACGAAAGACATGGATGTGGAAAATCGGCGTTAAAGACTTTGAGTAAAACAAACGTAATGCATATACACACATACACCCCATAAAGCATGCCACACTGCAAGCAAGGCTGTCGCCACGGATTGCCACAACGGCTTCTGCCTTATTACCAGTGGCTTGTACAAGGTCGATCTTAATAGTCGCATCCGTCCGGAGGATCCGCTGTACAAACTAGTTTTAGTCCCGCCTGCCTCCTTGTTCGGTACATGCATCCTGGATGTGCTGACGCCGACGCGGCGCCGTAGCGTTTACCGATTCATCAGATATCCATGTTTTGTTCCTTTTTGGTAGATTAACACAGGGAACGTTTTGACAAGTATTACGGACCCCCACTCCGCTCCCCTGATGGTGGGATTGCATGGGCATTAGTCAATTCAACACGGCAAGTACTACGCCGAAGGAAGAATATGTCTGTGCGGAATTAACGTCAGCGGTGCCTTCGGATGAGTGCCGGCATACACACATACATACATACCTACATACATACACACCGTGAGAATGCTCCATCCCGGCGACGATCGACAGGCTTCCCCTAAACAGAGCCCTAAACAGAGCATAGAGAAGAACCACTTATTTTCTTCGTCTTTTGCAATTTCATAGTATTGTAGCCATGTACAAATTAGAGCTGGTTGATTTTGCGTCTGCTTACTTTTTGTCACATGGACAGTGCTAGTTAGTAATTGCCCTGGCTCTTTACTCACTCTGTCGATAATCTCGCTGTGGGCGTGCTTCTAAAGAGCCAAGCAAAACTGTCTTCACTTTGCGCCACCGTTGTCCCGTCTACACACAAACTGACGGTAATAGAACTTCTAAAAAAACACTGCTCTTTCTGTAAAAATCCCTACATTCGCCATGCGCACCGTTCAAGTCGCAATTCTCGAATGCGATGTCCCTTTCCGCGCCATTAGGGAGCGCTATCAAACTTACGGCCAGACTTTTGAAAATCTCCTCAACAAGGCAGGAGAAAGTTCGATCGACGGCTTAGCGGACATTAAACCCATTTTCCAAAGCTGGGATGTCTGCAAAGCAAGGCAATATCCAGACCCAAGCCAAGTCGATGCCATTTTCCTGACAGGAAGTCGTACGTTTCACACCACCAACAAAAAAAAAACAATTCTTCTCCCGTTATCCACCCGTTTGACAAGGCGGCATTCTAGAATACAATTCTTTTGATAACGATGAATGGATCCTGCAACTTGTACGCTTTGTCAAGGACTTCTACGAGACGGGCAAACCCATGGTTGGCATCTGTTTCGGACACCAGATCATCGCGCGCGCCATGGGCGCCGAGGTGGCGCGCAACCCCAACGGGCGAGAGATATCCGTCTGTGACGTGACACTCACCGTGCCGGGGCGAACACTATTCGGCAAAGAGAAACTGGTAACGACCACATCTAACCTGCCTCTGCCAAAAGTACAAAACTAACAAGCGTTTCCTTTCTTCCCTTTTCTTGCTCTTTTGCGCTCACAGGCACTGCACCAAAGTCACCAAGACGCCGTAATCGGCCTTCCGGATAAGTTTGAGAGCCTGGGAAGCTCGCCTGCCTGCGGCATTCAGGGAATGCACCAGGAGGCCCGTGTGCTGACACTGCAGGGCCACCCAGAGTTTGACGAGTACATCATGAGACGGCTCCTCGACGCGAAGAAGGAGGCCGGGCTGTTGACGGAACAGGTATTCGATGATGGGCTGGCGCGGGCAGACAAGGGACAGGATGGGCTACTTGTCGGAACAGCCATCTTGAGATTTCTGACTGGCACAGCATAGCTTTATGAGGCGAATTTCTCAAACGGCCAGGTCTCTATGTCGTGCGGGTGAGGGCTTAGTAGGAAATTTGAATGAAGCTGCATCAACTATTTGCTCTAGTATCTAGTCGTCTCTTTAGACCCCTCTGTATCAGCCCATGCTTAGCATATGATTGGAGGAACGACGACTGTTCTTTCTATATTTGCTTCGGCTTTTATCGCTTGCAAGTCCGTCTTTGCCTGTTGACTCGTCATCTTCATAGTAGAATCACACCAAAACAAATACACATAATTTGCGGATTTTTTTTTTATTTATCTCTCCGCCTAAAAATGAAAGTGTATAGATTTTTTTCTACTTAATTATAGATGTAATATTAACACTCAAAATCTGGAGCAAATAGATGAGCAATATAACCCTGCCTATTCTTCTGGATACGCTAGCTGCTCCGTCAGCTGCCATTCCCTGTCATTTTCATACAGTTTTCTCAGAGGTTCTAAAATATCGCAGATAGAATCTGCCACTGCGCTCTTGAGGGATGAAGCCGAAATATTTCTGTTCAGAAATTCATCCCGTACCTCTTCGTAGGACTGAAATATCCTAGACGGCTGTGCCTTGGTGTCGACTTGCAGAATACCCTCTTCCGGCTTACGCATCAGATTCTCGACTTGGCTCTGTCTAACCGGGGCTATAATGTAGAATAAAACAGATAAAACGCCATTGTTGTCGAGTTGGCCTTCTTCGCAGGTGGCAATTGACATCTTGCGACGAATCTGCTCTGGGGAGTCGAGAAACTCAATCTTGGAGTTAGGAATCGACGAAGACATCTTTGTTCCTTGTAGCCCTGGAATTAGGGGATTCATCAAGTGAGCACGTTTGCGATAGCCGAGTTTTGGCAGGAAGTCCTCGTTATATGCAAACAATCCCGCCTATGAGTAGTAGAGTCAGTACCGAAACTTATCTTCAATACAGTTCTGCGGGTCGCTTACCTGATCTTCCCCGCCAAACTGAAAGTCAGAATCAAGATACTCCTCCGCGAGTGCAGGCAGACCCGGGCACAGCAGAACGCTCAATTTGGTCGAGTTCCGATACTCATCGCCCGTATTGCGGACCTCCTTCTCCTCAGTGATTGCTGCCAATCTGTAGCTGTCAAGCATGAACTTCCGAGTCAGCTCATACGAAGAGGCCTCAACAAAGTGAATGGTGTCGTCCGGCACACCGAGAATTCGAAAGACATTGGTCACCATGTGTCGGTAGTAGGTGGTTCGATGAGCCACCAGCTCCATGGGATACTCGTAGTTGACGAGAAAAGCGTATAGATCTACTTGTAGGGTCAGACACATTATCATCATTTTATCGGCGTAATAAAAAGTAATCACCACAGCCAAGGACGGTAACCTGTTGAAAAGATTAGATGGACAGCTCGTCAGGTCAGCATCAGTCGAACTTGCCTCCAATCCCGCCTTTGTAAAATCCGCCAGCTTGAGCAGTGGAAGAAGATACGCGATGTGAGCTAAGTAGCCATTGGTATGAGTAAATGGGTAGCATTGATGAACGAATTCTAGAACTTTTGTTCTCACGTTTTCCTGTTGGTGCCGTTGCTAAAGATGAACGTGAGCCGCCGAGTTGCTTCTGTCATGATGGCCCAACTAACCCCAGAACCCTTTGGGTGTCCTTCCGGCAAGAAGGAGCTCCTGAATCTTATCTAGTCCATCAAGTCCGGTCAGGTTTCTGGAAACGAGGGCAAGACGCTGCTTGGTAGAGGCAGTTGCGGCCATTTCGAGATTCTCAGATGGACAAAAGCCCCGTCACGCTACGTACAATGATTGAATATCAAAAAGGAAGAAACAGCCATCCAGCCCGCTGTATGTATTGGGGCCAGCTAAATAAAGCATCTAAGTGTAACTCTGAAGCCGTTTCTCATTGCTTAGTTCATCGCACTACAACGGACGCCGGCCTGTGGATCCGCGGCCCTGCGAAGCTACCTTGCCACCTTGTTCTCTGTCATTCTTTTGCTTACGCGGCATGCGAATGTCAGAGGGGTCAGCAAAGTGCACATGCTAGTTCGAACCCTAAATCGGTGGGAGTGTAGTAAATGGAACGACGCCGTGCCCGCCGGCGGCAGCGAGAAGGCATACGGGGTGCTGAAGATGATCCTTCGAGATTGGCCTTGACCTGCTTATGAAACGCACACAGACACAGTGACTAATATGAAGTAAGCTTTTAGGGAGTATACGATGGTTAAATCCGGCACCACTGTGATTTGCCGAGGGCGTGTATGAGATTCAACTTCACCGTTGAATTGTCCAGGGGCGTACCATGAGGCTTAGCGCAACACCAGTGCGACCTTACACGAACGGGTAAGTTACCGCGCCGTAGTGCGGCAAAGGAATGCTATGTACACACGTTGGTTATTTGCGGCTCTTAGGCATACCATTTGCCTCCCTGATCGTCGGGCTGTTACCTTCAGAGGAAGCCAACACGGTCTTGCTGTAACCCTGTCGTCCGATACCGTAGAGTAAAAAGATCACCCTACTAGCAACTTTACTAAGGACATATGCCCGCGATTGTAGAGTATAAGCTCCAATAACAACGATAGTGATCCCCGCCATGGGGCTGCCCTTTCCTCCTTGTTGCTACAGACGTAAGACCAACCCACAAACCCTAAATCATGGTTTTTTCCCTACCGTTTTCGGCGAGGCGTCCCTTTTGCCTACTTGCTGGGAAGTGGCGGGCGTTGAATAGTAATAATGATCATAAGCATAAGAGTAACCGACCTTCTTTCCTTGGAACCTGCAGATCTACAGGGCGTCCCCTTGACGGCTAGCTAACATGGCAGGGCTAGTTTTTCAGACGCCTTCAACTTTCGTGGCCACAAACTAGCTAGAAGACTTTGTCCCCAAGACACAACTAGAGTGGCTGTTTTTTTCGTACAACAGCGATAAAAGTAGGGGTGTTGCACGAGTAGTGCTCACATTAGACAAGGTTCTTTGCACAAGTCATTACGCAGCATTTCAAAAAGCATCTACCGTAATGACAGCCGCAATCCTTCTCGATGCGAGTACCGGATCATCTATCGATGCTCATCGGCAAGCGGCAGGGACCAACCCATCACGCTTGCTCGTGGTATTAGTTACTGTATTAGACGAGTGGCTAAATTCTTACCAGGATCCACGGGCTCCACGTTGATGATTTCCATTTATGCTTCTTTAAATCAAAGTCTCTGGTTTTCTATACTGCCGATCGTTTTTTTTTGTATCCTTACATATATAATTCTGAGTGGCCCACACGGCACAAAGGATCGGATGAGGCGCATCGGTGAAAAGGCTGGATGGCCCTCTAGACCAGGCTTCATAGGCCATAACCCACATAAAAAGATGGAACTTCCAAGTCGTATACTAAAAGATAAACACTAACTAGTTGAAGCAACACTGAGGTTGCTTACTCTCTTTAGACTTCAGCCGCGTTCATGCCGTGAGCTCCCGGTTGCTCTCAGGGCGCAAGTAGTACAAAACGCAAAACCGGTCCCTGGCCCCCGGAGTCGGCTGCCCGACACGGTGCAGGCTCGATGTCAAATCGCCGTTGGAGAGTTTCTGCAGCGAGTTGGCCACGTTGACAATGGCATGGCCGGCCTTGGGCTCGATGAAGCCCCACTCCTTCTCCCCTGTGCTGCCAGCCCATCGAAGCTCCGTGGTGTAGTCTGGACAGAAGAGCAGGGTGATGGTCCCGTTGTCGGTGTGCTCGGATGGCGGCACGTCTTCGAGCCGCTCTTCCATGGGCACCGACTCCATCTTGAGACCACAGTCGTTGGGCCGGTCATCATGGTGAAAATCGGCGAGATGGGGCAAGTTTAGCGCCTCAGAGAGGCGTGAGAGCATCATTAGAGTGATTTGATGAGAAGAGGAGATGAAATCACCAATGACCGCTTTGTCACCCGTCATAACACTCGGGAGGCATGGGCGATTGTGCTGCATCTCCTCGCGTGCAATCTGACAAGAATCAGAATCTTCTGCGGCACGGGGACTTTTATGTGCTCTTTTTCTTACCTCAAATGTCTCGGCCTCGCCTGGTTTAAACCTGCGATACGACAAAAGCGTCGTCAACCTGTGAACAAGACAAACTATGGGGGAGGCGGGGAGGGGGAGGGGAGAGAGCCAGGTCATACCCTCGGTCTTGCGACTCGCGGTAATTTCCCATCTTGACATCCAGACTCTGGTGAAAGTACTCCGGGGCCAGCTTGTAAATCGTCGCAAGCGAATCTAGGTAGCGAGGCTCGGCATCCAGGCTGAGGTGGAAGAAGCCCGAAGCCCTGGCGGCTTGGACAAGCCGCTGGACCTCTGCATGGTCATTCTTGTTGAGCTTCTCGAGGCTGAGTGTTTCGAGAGGCGCAACGAGGAACTCGTGCGTTCCGATGGTTTTACGGAGAAGCGAGTTTCCAGCGGCCATTGTAGGTAGGGTAAATCGATATAGAACAAAAAGGGGGTAGGAATGACAGACAGACAGAGCTGAAACAAAAGATTGGTACTAGAAGTTGTAGGATTGAAGCTGCATAGCAAATTTTCATATACATACATAGTCTGCCTGTTCAACTTATGAACGAGCTCCGGAAGTCTCCTTGTTACACTCATAACACCATGACACCGCCATTTCAGTCCTTGCCGGCTGAGTACAGTCTCAACCACTAAATGGCATGTATTACTGAAAGTGAGCGCAGCGCTGTGCGGGTCGTTAGCTATCCGATGATGAGCTTGCGGCGGTGAAACTATGAACGTCACATCGCGACTTTACTCGACGGATACCCCCCCTCCCCCCTTTTCTACGGCTGACCATGTCAAACTCAGCATACTTTTTTCTTCACATCGATCAGAGACATCACAGGTAAATTCCCTCATACCGGCAATTAGCTCGTTTGTAAGGAATTAAGTGAGATGCAATGAATTGGGCTATGTGGCGTAAGTCATCGGCAATGAATCATGTAATACACCCGCGGCGGACAGGGCCGGCCGGCGGCTAGAGCAACCGAAACAACAGATGACTTTCATCAGTCTATGTTGCCAGAGTTCCTCGAATAGATTACTCGATCTTACTTGCCTGTGTTTCTTTGTCAGCATACAAATATGACCAGCCTTTCCACAGAGCTCGCCGATAACAACATGAATACACAGCCATCGGTAAGTAGAGTTCCTACGCTGCAGCTGCGTCGCGACCTTTATTCTTTCCTATTTTGCAAATCATGTGAAAAACTCGAAGCGTTTATTATAGAGACAAGAGATTGACCAAAAACAAACCCACCTGGAAAATGTCTCCATCTCTGTTATACATACCGCTTGTATGTGTGTTCTACATTCTCGGCCATGCGTTCACCAAGTTCCTCGTCCGGAAGAAAAGCACGAAGGCGGCATGGAAGACTCCATCAGATGCTAAATCAATGATTGATGCTCGAAACCTTACTCAGTTTCCCTTCACAAGCAGTTCCCCACCTGTGGAAAAGGACGCAGCTCGTCTGACTGCCACGCAGCAGACGGAGCTGCAGACCTTGAAAGACATGTACTACAAAGTTCATAACCTCGAGTCCCACGAGGAAATTCTCCCTGCTGCGCGCAATCTTCTCCTTGAGATGCTATCCCAGGCACTGGCAGAGTCGACGCAAGACCCGAATTGTCTGTTCCTGGAGTTGAAAACCTATTCGCCAGCGAAGCTTGTTACAACAATGGATGCAATCAGAGCGAATATCGCTCAACAGTGGGATACCTATCTTGCAAAACGACTTGCTGGTGCCCCAAGAGACCTTTTCGATACCTTTGCGGACGCCAAGAAATACCTCGAGGAACTTGCACCTGCAAAATGCGTCGATGGCGCTTGGCTCGGCCATATTCACCGCATCACGACACCGTTCCCTCTCCGCGCAGCAACTGTCGGTGCCTGGCAGGTCTTGTCTGAAGAGCTAGGTGACGGCGATCTACAAAAGCACCATGTGTATATCTATACACAGCTACTCAAAGAAATCAACTCGAGCCTGCCTGAGGCCCATTCGCCAGATTTCATTCACCCCAAACACGGCATCGAAAACATCGGGGCATGGAGGTCCGCTGTGGCGCAACTCCTCATTTCTCTTTTCCCACATGATTTCCTTCCGGAGATTCTCGGGTTCAATCTACACTTCGAGGGCATTACGCTGGCAACACTCAAGACCGCGTACGAGCTCAAAGAGGTCCGCATCGATCCCGACTACTTTGTTTTGCACATGACAATCGATAATGCCGACTCTGGACACTCTGCGATTGCGGCAAAGACCATTGTCACCCTGCTCGAAGTGATTGGCGAGCAAGAGGGCGAAGCCGCTGTGCAGAAGTTCTGGAAACGTGTGCAGACTGGCTACGTTTTATCTGAACGCTGCGACTCGTCCTGCGAGTCCAGCCCCGGCCTCTTGGTCGAGCGCACATCTTTCCGCAGCAAGGTGGCAGAGCAGGTTGCGGGGATATTCGCGGCAAAAGCCGCAGTGTCGCGCGGCCTTCACTGCACGTGTCGAGTCAAGATTGGTCGTCGTTCCTTGACAGAATGGCTGGCACCAGACTTCATCTGCAACCGGCAATGGCAGATCGACTTTCTAGAAGACCTGGCCAAATGCAGATTTCTCGTCCACAAGGGTGACCCGGGCTCTAGCAAACTGATCCGGGATCTATGCTGGGGTGGCAAAATGTTCGGTTCATTCACGCACGCCGAGGTCGAATTGGTCAAGGTGTGGATTCTGCACCTCAACGACGAGGCAAAGTCTGACCTGTACTGGGACTTTACCGGCCGGGCCAGAGAAGAGCTCCTAGAGCTCAGAGTTGAACACTCTGACCTGGATATAAGCTCGGTTTATCCAGTACTGCGCCGCCCCGCCGCACACCCGTTTGACGACATCGAGATTTTTCGCCCTGGTAGTAGTACTTCGATAGCGCTGCCGCCTCTTTATACCGACGACCTTTCCAAGCTGCTTCCGCTGTGGTTCACCCAGCAATGTTTACTAGAAGGCGTCATATCCGTGCCATGCAGATCAGCAGACACCCTGAGCTGCCTCGTGATCAAGCTGCTCCGCTGCCAGTATGGCTTCGAGAGGGAGCTAGGCATCGTGGCCGGCATGGACGAGGCCAGTCGGATCGACAGGACCGGCATCGTGGAGATCGGCTTCGAGCTCGCCCGCCTGCACGGACCGGCAGAGCCAGGGTCCTTGCACGATGTTTTGCAGAGGTGGCCGAGCAGCTTCTGCCTGGACATGCTGCATCTCTCTATGCGGCCCTCGAGAAACAAGTATCTGCTTCTGGGCATGTCAAAGGCCTTCCTGGCTTTGCACAAGGCGGTCGTCGGCTCGACTCTGCTGACACCAGTTGCAAGAACAGCCTTGTGTGAGATTGCAGGTCGTGAAGAGGACCTGTTCCAGAGTTGCGAGGCCGAGGTCATGCGCGAAAAGCAGGCTGCTAAGCAGTTTCAAAAGGGATATGCACTTGTGGCGCAGGAACTGGGACACTTATTTCTAAAAAGATAGGGACTTTGAGAAAAATTTAGAATCCTATAAATCAATCATCCTTCTTTTTTTTTTAACATTATAATACCATGTCTGTAAGCCCGAGGTTCCATCCCTAAAACAAGAAGCATATCAAGCGATGCTTTTTTTTTTCACAAGACAAGTAATCATTAGCGAAAGCATTCCCTTCTTCTTATCTCTTTCTACATTCATCGCACTCTTTACCAAACTTTTCTTCGTCTTAAATAAAACTTTCTTCGCTTCTTCCGCCAACAGCTAAGCACCAGCCACAATGCTGCGCCTAATCCTCACGTCGCACCACCACACACACTCTCTCGCAACTTATTAGACTCCTGAAAGAAGAAGAAACGGAGCCCCCGTCTGTCGCGCGCTCAATTCATCCTCGATACGTGTTTCCCATCAACGCTGTTCGGCCATCCTCATGCTCCTTCGCATCTCGCAATCCAACATGCTACTACTAAGAGCATAGAGATGCTAAGAATTTCTAGTGGATAGCTATATGATATAGCCTAAGGGCGGTTAGCAAAATTGCGCTATATCACGCTGGCTGCACACTACGTAGGTGAAATACGAAGCTCTATTCCTGCTCCATAGTCCCATAAAGGGGCGGTTGTAGATCAATAACTCTGAAAATATTAAAATGCATTTATTCGGCGAGCCTCGCCTCTCAATATTACCAATGCTTCAGCTCTACTAAAGAACCTGACCCCCAGTATCTCTTTTCAAAATCTATGAGGACGCAGACTTGAGAGAGAAGGAATAGGCAAATGCAAGGGCGCAACAACTAAAAGAAAAAAAAAACGTTTCAAGCATGAGCAATAATATCGCGTCGTCATCTCAGTTTCATCCCGTCGAACCAAACGTTGGTATGTACTTTGGCCAAGGTGTCTCGTCAAACACCCCACTAGGCATCGAGCGCAGGCTTGCAAGAGCCAGAGCTAAAAGCAGCAAGCGTGAACAGCAGTAAACAAAGATAGTGAGATATAAAACACTAAGATTGAAGACCTTTGGCAGCATACTCCTTCTCGGGTACGAGTTTACCTTGGCCTGATCTCTCAATCTTTTTGATCCACGCTGACCTATAACCAACCAACAGAGTCAAATCCTCGAACTCGCGAATGAAATCGGGGTCATATTTTCCTGCCAACCGGTCTCTACAGCTTTCATAATAGAAGCGAATAATGTGGTCTGGTGCCCGTTTTTGTTTCTGATCAAAGACATCGGCATATGCAACGTCCCGGCCGCTTTCATTCTTTTCAAAAGCCCACAAGGCGTCCTGGAGCTTTTTTTGACCCGTTTCAATCGCACTCTTAGTATCTTTTTTGATAGACGGGTCCGCGATCTCCTCTAGTATCCATGACATCTCCGTAAACAACCGCAGAGTTTTATGGGCAAATTCCTTCGGCTCTCCCTTTGAAACGGTCCATTGAGCCAGAGGAATAGTCACCAGGCCAATGACTGGACTAGCAATGATAGCGACAGTTGCGATCTGCCACGCCATCTTCTCCGTCTGGGTAGGGAATACGAAGTTCCACGCGATCGCGTGTAGTGCACCAAATGAAGCCGATGCCGCGGCTGAAAGATATAGGCATGGATGAGCCAGGCGACTTTCAGAAATTGGTATGTTATCATTTTTTACTCTGTCAGATGATGTCGCCTGAAAGCTTCTCAGAAACTCCTTAGACCTCTCTCTGGTCCGGCGAAGTCTGTGTCGGAAACCTGTCTTTGAACCCGACGAATCGTTACTCGAATGCTGCTTTTGAGTTTTTGAGGACGGCAGGTTTCTAGCATGTATTGTCTGATCAACTGAGGGCTCCTCGTTCTTCAAGATGCTCCATAAGCTGTCGTAGGTTGGTTCGTCAAGGTTGGAGCCAAAGTCTTGCCTTGTCATTTCACCCAAGTCGATTGCGACTTCGACCCTTTGCGGCTTGCGCCAATAGAGAATGTATATCATCACGGCGCAAACTGCAAAGCTCAATGTGACGGCCTCCAATTGAGAGTAACTGAGATTTTTTTCCGCCCCCACAATGATGGAGAGTATGATTTGCGAAAATTGCAAGCACGCGAACGCTTTTGCTAGCCAGTCTTGTTTGCTCTTGTCCCTAATGTACTTCTCCGCAATGGGTGCATACTTCTTTTTTGACCTGGCAAATTGGTATGCCGTAATTGGCCTTGTGCGTCCATCAATTTGACAATGGTAGCCTCCCATATTTGCGAAAAAGCAGTGTTTCAAAGTCCAGGCATTTTGATGCTCCAGGGTGTCGTTCTCTGTGTTTTGGCTGGCCCCCGAATCGTTGCTGGCATGCTGTGGTTCTGCTTGATGTTTCTCGAGCGTAGCGGCTGCCATCTGCTGGGGGCCTTTGCTGTTATTTCGAGACCATGGCCTATAGCACCACCACCACCAAGGCATAATAACCTTTTTCTGTTCTTTCTCCAGCTTCAATAGAGCGTCTACCGCCATCCAAAGCTCTAGCAAGGCGTGGACTATTATAAACTCGGGGAAAAGTACTGTGACTGCCATCCATTTGACTTTGCGTAGGAATAAGACGCGGCATTTATCTGTTTCATGAGGAGTATTGAGATGCTGGATAGTCCAAGTACCCGCGAAGATAGTAATCAAGCATGTGCTGATGATGCTCATTGAGCCTCGCTCCTGTGTCACATGCCAGCTTTCCCGTACGCCATCATCTGCCAAGGACGGGCTCGCAGGATAAGAACGGACAAAAGCGAAGAGAAAACACCAAATTAGGTGTATTTTCAAAATTGTAGTATACATGATTATGATTGTCGGAGTTATGCCGTTGCAAAAATCATTGTAAACCGTCTGGAGAGCAAACGCAAACAGCAGCCACAGAACAATGGGGTGGACATACAGAGAGCTCTATTTCAATTAACTCGTACTCGCCGGAATATAGAAATCGCGAGTGCAAAGCCTTCCAATACGATATGCCGATCTTGCTCAGTCGCACACCTAAGGCAACTTGTATTGAGACAATACAGAACACATCTTCGTATACCAGAAAAGTATGTCTGCCTTTTTTCCCCTCCTTTGGGGAGCACTGGGTGAGGGGCTACACCATTCTGAAAATAACGTATCATAGTTTTAGGCATCCATACAGCTAATGTATGCACACAGGTGCATGGGAAATGAAACATTGCCACAGATCCGGCGCCAATGCTACTCTTTTGCGCTGAAATACGTGTAATTTGATCAGAAATCACATTTAGTCGTGTAGTAATTTCGTAAACTTGGGGTGCATGCATTTCAGCTCTTCCTAGTCACGAGGGTCATCACAACGAGGTTCAAAATGGAGAGGAAGTGACCAAATGGCACGGTAGAGTAGAAGGCAGCGCATGCAGGCCCCTCGGAGCAAACCTTTTCAAGATGTTGAGTAGATCTTATCAACAAGAAGTATCTTTCAAATAGATATATTGACGGATACAGATACATACTTTCTGTTTTATCTTTGGCCGAGGGCAAAATTCTGTTTGTGACATCCGAATTATTGCCATCAACGCAGCTCGCAAACTAAGCCTACCTCATCGTTCTTTAATCATGGCCGACCTGGAAGCCCAATTAGTCAATACTCGCTCGGATAAAACGACATGGTCGGACCTGCGTTGGGCAGTCGTAAAGAACGAGATTGATGAGGTCAAGGAGATTTTGCAAAGGGCCGATCCTCATCTCGCACATAGTGAGGACGCGGACATAAGCGGGCGGACGGTGCTCATCGAGGCTGTATGCAGAGGGCATGAGGATATCGTCGTTGAGTTGCTCGATAACCATCGTCGAAGCGGGCAGGCTATCGATAGACACGACAGTGATAACCGTACCGCTCTACACTGGGCCCTGCGAAAAGGACATGATAATATCGCAAATCTTCTTATACAGAGAGGCGCCAGGCTCGACATTCAGTTTTCTGATTCATGCCCAAATCTTCTCTCTTTTGTGTTCGGAAGCGAAATGATGAGTGAGGGCTCGAAGTCGATCATAATCCACGAGTGGATCTCGAAGCCGCTCGCAGCTGCAGCATTTCTCAACTTACTTGACGACGGCAAGATCAAAAGTGTTGACCAAAAGTTTGACGACTACGTTGTCAGAGAGAAATTCAAGATCGATTTCCGTGGAAAACCTCGTACCCTTGCATCTTATGCAGCTAGCGCTGGTCATACAGAGCTATTCCGGATGCTCATCAACAGGAGCGCAGACTTACAGCACGATGAAAGTATTTATAATCAACCAATGTCGCGTGCGGCAGTCAATGGGCACGGAGAAATTGTTGAGCTCATCTTAAAAGAGATACCTGATCACGATCGCAAAGAACCGCTTGAATATTTGATGAAAGGTTGGAACACAGGTGTGAGCAATGGAAGAAAAAATGAGTACAAACGCGTGATAGACATGCTACTACCAAAAGTGGATGCCAAGCCGCAAACCCCATTTCCGCCTGCGAGCAGCTCTTTTCTACACTGGGCGGCCGAGGCTAAATACGAACCTGTCGTCGCAGCCATACTCGAAAAGGAACCTGACGTCAATGAGAAAGACGCTACTGGCTCGACTGCATTGCTATTAGCCGCCAAGAGCGGAGAACATGCCATCGTAGACATGCTCCTGAAGCATGGAGCTCAAGTCAACGTCCCAAACAATCTAGGCGAAACACCACTGCTTCGGGCTATATCGACCAAAAAAGTAAAAACCATAGAGCTACTACTCAATAACGGGGCGGCGGTAGAAGCGAGTCGCAAAAATACTAGTCCTCTTCGTCTCGCCGTTGATCTGCATGGTAATGCCTGCGCCGGTCGTACTACGCGGAAGAAATTCATGGGCAAGATACAGGCTTCTTCCAAGGGCAAGTCGTCAACTGAGCCCGCGAAAATAGAATCGGAGATTATCGAACTACTCCTTCAATTCGGCGCCGATATCGATCTGACGGATGAATCAGGGTTGACTTCTCTATCGTTCGCGGCTGGTAAAGGCTGGGTCGAGACCATGCAGCTATTGCTGAGGAACAATGCAAATACCGAAGCGACGGCCCGAGATGATAAATGCGGATCCATATTCTCGGCAGCAGAGGGAGGTTCAGAGTTCGCGGTTGACACCTTGATCAGGTTCGGAGCTAGATTGGAAGCAAGTGATACAGATGGCAACACAGTTCTCATGCAGGCCGCAAGCCACGGGGATGAATGTTTTTTAATAGTTAAGCAACTTCTCAACGCAGGCGCCAACGTCAATCATGTAAATCACGAGGGACGATCGGCATTATCATTGGTGGCAGGATTAAAACAAGGAAAGGCTGTCGCGCAGCTGCTCCTTAATCTTGGAGCGGAAATAGAGTGGAAAGACAGAGATGGTCGGACCCCTCTGTCATGGGCTGCGAGCAATGTCGCTGGACAAGCTATTATTGAGTTGCTTTTGCTCCACGGGGCAGATATATGCACAAAAGACATTGAGGGACGAGGCATACTTTCGCATGCCGCATCAAGCGCCGAGGGGAGCGCTATACTCGAGTTCTTACTTGGCAAATACTCCAATCTGGAAGAGAGAGACGACCTCGGACGAAGTGCTCTATCATGGGCAGCCGAGAACAAATATGGGGGCTTTGCAGTGGATATTTTGATACGCAATGGTGCGAACGTGAACTCGAAGGATAAGAATAACAATACCCCCTTATACTGGGCTATCAAAAATGGCAGTGACAATCCTTTCAGAGCATTTCTGCAAGCACACAAAGCAGATGAGGCATTCAAGGGCGAGCAAAAAGCCGAAATACTATTTCAGGTTATCGCAACGGGGAACGGCACATCGAAGCTTGAACTGCTGCTTGAAAACGGTTTCGACATTGAAACGAGAAACGAAATCGGCATGACGTCTCTCATGGCAGCTTCTGAACAACACGATCATGATATTTTCCTTATGCTAGTACGACGAGGCGCGAAACTGGAAGCGCAGGACACGAAATCCGGGACCACGGCGCTGATGCGATGCTGCGGACTGGAAGATCAGGGCTTATCCGTTCGTCGAATTCGGTTCCTTGCCTCCCGATATGTCAAGATCGAAAACAAAGACTGGCTTGGACAGACGGCTGTGTTCTACGCTGCAAAAGCGGACAACATTTTGGCGCTCATGGCTTTGGGTAATGCAGGCGCGAGCATGACTGTCACAGACAAGAACGGCAAAACACCCCAGGATATTAACCCGGGGATCTTTCTACGTGCTAATTAGGTCTCTGTTGAAGCGAATTTCCGACTAGTACATGACATGGGCTAAACGATAGGCGCTGTGACACGGGTTGTCTGTGCACCCTGAAGAATGGTAGTAGTAGTAGTAGTAGTAGTAGTAGTAGTAGTAGTAGTAGTTGTAGCAGTAATATTGAACGCCTGTCTGATTCCCCTAGTGAGGGTGAGGCCAAAGGTGCCTGCAGTAGATACAGGAAATTATGAGGGTTTCGCAGGTTGGTTCCTTAGACTTCAGCGCTAACAGGTCGGTGGTCTTGACCTTGCTAGACCTCTCTCGTAACGGCGGCGGCGGCGGTGAGTCAACTCCGATGCGTAGTAGGTTTTATTTAGCTATCTCCGGGAATATATGCCCCTGGATGTCTTGGAGTCGTTCCATTCGACTTACTATAGTTCAAGCTTGGCAGAAACACACTCACTGCGGTAACGGACCTCGCATTCCTGAGCATTACGCTATGAGAAAGAAAAAGCCCTCCTTCCCGGCCATTCTCTGATCCTGCAGTATTTAAAGCACACCTTTATCCACCTTACCCGTGAGCAAAGCATTCTGCCACTTACACCCGTTTCGCGCGAGTCTGTTTCCTTCCTCAACTGATTTCACACATTCTACATATATCAAACCTATCCGAATCAGGATCTTTTCTCATCCGGCATCGCATACGTGACCTCAATCCTTTGCATCACGGAAACGCGCGCCGGCTACTCGTTTCCCACAATGAAACCTTGCATCACCCTGTTGTCTCTCTTTTCCGTTCAAGTTGTGTCTCTTCCCCGGGCACAGGACACTCATATGGCTCTGTCTCGAAGCGAGCAAAGCATTGCCAGTCAGTTCATGATTCCTGCAAACGCCCCGTTGCGCTCTTATCCCTGACACGAGACCAGAGTCGGATGCCGAGTGCGCGGCCTACGGCACTAGTTGTTGCCCAAGAGATGGATCGTGCCATCATTCACCGACGTGCTGCGGCATCTACAGCTGCTGGAAAAGGAGCGACAGATACGGCCAGGTCCTGCCGAGCACATGTGCCCTTGCCGGTTAGGAGATGCGCTTTGAGGCTGCATTGGCACTGCTGCTGCAAATCGGGGTTCTAGGTAAAGGGTCAAAGGTCCATCAAGAACCGGACTTGGAAGAGTCAATCATTATAAACTGCTGCCTAGAGTTGTAAGTTTAGTGCTATCCTCCAACAATAGGACAATCTCAATGTGCGTCGCCTAGCTGTCAGTCATGTATGTCCATCTGAAAAACATTTCGAAAGCCACACCTCTGGTATATATGATGTAGCAGACTTTCTCGACTCTCCCTGACAAGAACGCATCTCCACTCATGGCCTCAACGACATCACTTCGCCCTGCCAATGTCAAACAACCGCCGGGTATGTTGCCTGTCTACAAGACCTTTTGAAATAGCTCGGAAACAGCATAACAGTAATTTCTGTGTTGTAATATCCTCCTCAACGTGACAAGCCAAGTTACTAAACGATCAAAAGCCCTAGTCCTAGTGCTCGATAGTATACCGCCACGCGGATGGCTCGTCTAGTAGTTCTAGAGTGATAGGCGGGTTGGGATCTATTGTGCGTCGTCCTCCGTGGCGACAGGAAGTGGTATCACTTTTTTTAAATCGAGTATGCTGGAGAAGAGTGGTGGGAAGAACTAGAAGCAAACTCAACAGAAGCACTTATATAGCTAGCCTAAGTCATAAAAAGAGACTCGTGAAATTCAGTCTTGAAAGAAATTGACTAGATCGTATCACAACCTAGTAGTCACAGTCTTCTAAGCCAGGCGATGGAGGGACATTTTCATGCGCAAGCTGCTGAATATGTACCACCTGGCCTGCCGCTAGCTCGAGAATACAGTCGGCATCACAAAGCGTCTCTTCACGGTGAGCAATCGTTATAATGGTGCAGCCGTCGAATGCATTTCGCATTACATCTTGCGCAGCAGCGTCGCGTTGCGGGTCGAGATTGCTGGTCGCCTCATCGATAAGCACCAGCTTGGAGCCAGTCTCATGGCGCCGCACAATGGCTCGTGCAATCGAGAATAGTTGCAGCTCACCTTTAGAATAGCCAACATCGTCCAGCATCGCATCTAGTCCGCCCTTATCGCATAGCTGAGTCCATAACTCGAGCTGCTCGAGAACGCTTTGAAGCATGTTGTCCTTAGTTTCTCTTCCACTCATGGCCTTCTCGTTGTTGCTACTTTCATCATCGTTTATTGTAAACGGCAAAAGGTTCTTGCGGATGGTGTCACTGAAGTGCACTGGCTGCTGCGTGATGGTGATGACGCGTGATCGCAAGAGCTCCAGATCGATACTCTTGATGTTGATGTCGTCAATTTCGATAGTGCCGTCGAAATCAAGGAAGCCAAGTAGCGTGAGCAGGAGCGAGCTTTTGCCACTGCCAGTCCGTCCAACGAGACCAATCTTCTCCCCTGCATCGATGCTGAGGGAAACATTCCTTATTATGGGAGGAACATCATCAGCTGCTCTGATTTGATGTCAGTAACTTCATATTCCGTTTTGGAAAATTCACAATTTACCTATATCGGGCTGAGACGTTCGTCAGTTCGAGGTTGCCAGCGAATGGCCAGTCGTCAAGCACGGAAGCTTGAGAATCAGGTCCGGATTCCTGGGGCGTTTCCGCTCTGAATTTGTCTAATCTACCGAGGCCAGCAACCGACGTTTCGGATCCAGTCCAAGCATGAATCAGTTCTTTCATAGTTCGTTGGAAAGACATGATGCCGAGAAAGGCGAGACCAACGGCCGCGCCCGAGGTGCCACTTCGAACCCAAAGAACAATAGAAACCAGAGCGACAGCGACACCGGCCACAAGAAGGCCGAGAACAAGACTTAGCCACTGTTGAATACACAACATCAAGTAGAACGGTTGTTGGGAGTTATCGAGCAGGCGGTATCCATTTTCCAGGTTTTTCGTCTTCCATCCAAACGCCTGAAGGTAAAGAATGCCTTCTGCGGTCTCGCAAAGGTAGGTGTACAACGGGGCCTTTTCCTCGAGATCTAAATGCCTCATCTGCCTAGACGTGCGGAGGTAGAAACGTTGAATAAAGAAGATGGAGAGAGCAATTATGGGGAGCATGGCTGACATGTACGTAGCGCTTGAGAGAATGATGCCGGTGAGTATCAGTGCCGTCCAGAACATATACGTTGTGCGAAATAAATAGTATGGCAAGACTCTTGAGAACAAATCCGAATCCTGGCTGAACCTGTTGAGAAGGTTGCCAGTCTTGGTGCCGCTAAGAAAGCCAAGGGTTGCATGCATCGTGACGTCGAGTAGCTGCTGATGCAATTTGACGGCGGCACGCACGGCAAAAACGCTGTAAAGAAGCCAATAAGCCATTGCCATGAGGCTGCAAGCAAGAGCTGCCATCAATGAGTACCCGATAAACCAGAGACCACTGCCTGGGCCTTTTTCAGTCCAAGCCCGTATATATATCTCCGGGACAAGCTCGCTCGCGGCCAGAACAAACGCCATGCCGCAGAATGCAGCACATCTCCATGCGCCAATGCTGTTGATAAAGATCATGTAGAGTCCCCAGTTGCCTCTCTGCCGGATATAGTCTGCTTCTTCCCGGGACAGCACGGTAAGGTCAGCCTCCCAGGATCTGCGGATCGCATCTTTCTCCTTATCTTCTGTTTCTTGAGTAACATGAGGCTGTATCGAGGTCAAGAGATTGTATATCTGATTACTTCGCCCAGGGTCGCGAAAGTGTTCTTGATCAAACGCAACTTGGCCATCTTCGTCGAGGCTGACAACTTGATCGACAACTTGAAGGGACTCGGGTAGGTATGTTGAGATCATGACCGTAGAGCGCGCCCTTCTAAGAATACCATGATCACCACAGAGCTGGTATAGAATTGTCGTCGCAGTTTGCCGATCAAGTGAGCTGAAACAGTCATCTATAATGGTTATACTGCAACGTGCAAAAACGGCCCGAGCCAATGCAACCCGTTGACGTTGACCACCGCTTAACTTGAGCCCATTGGGCCCCACAATGTAATGGTCACGGCCAGGAAGCTGAGCTAGATCATGTTCGAGCTGGCAGCTCTGAATTGCCGTTTCGTATCGCACAGGATCAAAGGCCAAGTTTCCAATGATATTGTCCCGTATAGAGGTGTCCCTTAACCAGACCTCTGAGCCACAGTATGCAATGTCCACGTCATCAGTGTATACAAAACCACCGCAATTCCTTGTTTCCCCTAGAACACTGCGAAGAAGAGTTGTTTTCCCACTTCCAGTGCCACCGTACACGCCGGTTATGGAGCCGCGAGACAGTGTAAAATGAACATCTACTAGGAGCGGCAAATCCATGCCAACTGGGCCGATGCTAGCACTGTCGAACTGGACAATTCCAGCTGGGCTGGCGGCTTGTGGTCGGGGCCGCATCACGATCGAACCATAGTGCGTAGGGACCGGGGTGAAGGCATCGGGAGGAGCTGAAGGATCCCACTTGATGCGCGAGTCTTTACGCTCTGGTAGTAGCAAAAAATCCTGGATTCTACCAAAGCAAGCAATCATGCTAGAGACTTCTGAATAGATCTCTAAGACCTTCTGCATAGGGATTTGGATAAGCCCGACGATAGCAAGGGTGGGGAACACGTTATCCGAGGACATCCTATGGCCGAAGCCTTTGAAGAAGAAAGCGACGGCAATGACAACGACCGGCGTGCCGAGGTCGACAAATTGCTGCGCCGCATTGAGAATTGTCATGAAGAAACGATATCGCCGCGATGTCCGCATCTCCTCGACTCGTAGACGGTGAATCATGTCGCGCACCGTGGGGCCGAGACCTAGCATTTTAATGCCCGGAAGCTGCGCGAGCATCTCTTTTGTTTTGGTGATTCTGATTTCAATGCTCTTGTTCCAGTCAGCCATCGCCGGTCCGGTCTGGCTTCCCAAGAAATATGAGCAGCTAGTTGTCAACGCGATGGGGACCAAAATGAAGAAGCATGAAGTGCTTATAAATCGAGACAGAAGATAGACCCCGAGACAGGTTTCCAAGACAATAATGGGAATATCTATGCAACCACCGAGACCCTCAGCAATGGACTCGATATCTGAACTCATGTGAGTGAGCACGGCTGACTTCTTCGCCTCCCTTTCGCCTAAATGATGCGTCTTGTCCATCATCTCAGCAATAAGAGCTCCTCGAACCTGTGTGATGAGACGATTGGTCAAGTGTTGCGCCGCGGTCTTGGACTGAGCAAGGCCGACAAAAATGATCAAGGTAGCAACTTGTAGGCCGACTCGAGTCCCCGTTGCAAAGGCATCTCCCTCTAACTCCTCGCGCCGATCCACTACTTGGATTGTCTTCTGCATGAGGAACGGTTGCGCAAAGCTGACTCCTGCAAATGCGAGACGAGGGACGGTGATGAGCAAAAGCTGCCATTTCCAGGTACGAAAGCAGGTGAGTATGAGTTGATGACGACAATTTTCTCTCTTCTGCCAAGTCTTTTTCTCGACCCAATGCTTCTTGAACCTTTGATGCAAGGCTTTGGAGGAGAAGTCAAGGCCGAGCTTGATGAGATCTTGACCGCGAAGCTTTTGCTTGAAGCCCGCAATGAACATTGGGTTCAAGAAGAGAAACAAGGCCCTGTGCAAGTATCCGCTGGTGCACTCGGGTCCGGACTGCTTACGAACTTTCTCGTTCGAGAGTAGCTTTCGCTTGGAGGTTTCTTCAAGAAAGAGCAGGCAGAGTCTAAGAGCTGCTGTGGCGGCGGCAAGCCCGCCCAGTGCGGCGAGGTCGGGCCGGAGAAAGAATGAGCGACTCTTGATAATGTCAATGAGAAAAGTAAAGATGAGATATAGTGATACAAATGCGGAGGAGCCAAGACAGTGTCGGTGACCTGTATAAATGACAGTGCCGATAGCAATGATAGCGACGAGCTCGGTCGAGCAGGCCGGAATCGACGTCTCGGTACGAGAATCGAGGGAGTGCGATCGAAGACACAGACTGGCCGTCTGGCATATAATGAGGGCAGCGATGACTAGCTGAGAGGACGCGAGGCACAAAATCAACATAAGTGCCTATGGCGGCGTGAAGCGGCGGGATGCAACTTACAAGCTTCGCCCATAGTAGCGAGCTCCGCTTTACGTAGACGGGTTCGTGGCGGTCGTGGTTGAATTGAAAGACGGACAAGAGGATGGCGATGGATGATGGAATGAGTTGCAGAGTGACTTCTTCGAATTTGAGGGTAAAGTCAAACAGATGATGAATGAGGGGCCAGAAACTGCCATCGGCCTCAAACGCCAGCATTTTGAGCAGAACGGCGGCAGGCACACGCCCGCGCGTCACCAACACTAGTCAATGCGATAATTTTGAGGCAAGACGCGATTTGAAGACAGGAACAGGAAGCTCAGGGCGAAAAGTTTGTGGCCATGAGAAGCTCCAATTTTCTGTTCCTATTGGAGATCCGGGAAGTCTTATCTTGCTAAGGCATGCCCAACTGTAAAAAGATGATCGCGTTGATGGCGAAAGGCGCAGCTGCATGAGGACAGGCGGACAAGGTCTACCAGATCAACCGGGAGCCTTGTCGAACTCGCCTAAAATTACCCGAAAGCCGCCATGTCCTTTTGCTCCCTGTCCGATCAGAAAGACACGAGAGGGGGGTGACATTGGATCAACTAGCGCTGCAGGCTGGATGAGGAGAAGGCTGCTCGAGGTCAGCTTTTTGTGTAGAGCGTTGCGGGGAACTGGATCAAGAAGAGGGGGGAGGAGGGGGAAGAGGTTGAGCCCCGATTACCTCACAGGGAGGCATGAAGGCTGGCAAAGCCCAGAACCCTGCGAGTGCCATAATGTTTCGGAGTGCCCGACAGAATCATGCGTCGAGGTGCATGATGGATGAGAAAGCATGAAGCCAGCCTGGCAGGAGAAAAATGTGATGTATCTGTACACAGACTGAGCCGCTAAGAAAGCACCACGACGGGGTGAACTTGATGGAGTTGGGAAGTACAGTACATACTGGCGGAGAGGACCTGACGGATGACCCACCCCAACAAGGCTCAGGTACTGTACTCGGGCTTATTAGTAGGGGTGACATGGGACGTTCTTTAGTCCTGAACTGCACAAATTTGCTGATAGGGGCGGGCGTTATCTAAGCGTCGCTTTATCGGCCGGTTCTCGCACATGTGGCTTCTCCTCGACTACAGCTATCGTAGGTACTCATATATGCATATACGTATGTCGGGTGTGACATGAGGTGCTGATGGAGGTAAAATCACGAGCAAAACCCAACGGCTAGCGGAGAGGACTTTAGGGGTTGGGAGGTCAGCGCGCGGGCCGCCGCTGAATGATGAACCTGGCAGCCGGAAATAACGGCACGGCCAGACCGAGGGATGTGGGTGCAGTATTGTACTGTATATACTGTATGCCAAGTACTAGAGCCACTATCGCCTCCCCAGCTAGATATGCGCTCGTCTCAACATGATAATAAATCCCTCCCGCCCCTTTCCATAGTTCTGACATCGTATTACTAGCCAAAAGACTGTACTATGCCTCGCGAAATGGGGTAGATGCTCGTCTGAAATCAGGTTCTGCCAGCGCAACACAAATAAGCCTCCCGTACACTCCGCGGGGTTAGCGGGCAGCCCTACTACAGTAAGTACTGTAGTACCTACTGTGCTCTACTACATACTAGTTAGCAGTAGTAAGCCTTAGTACCTACTAGTTCCCGAGGAACTAGTCGGGGGAGGGGGCAACAGCCAGTCAGTAGCTTACGGCCGTAATCGTGGATAAGTACATACCTATGGACGAAACCTCCGAGGAGGCATTCTTGTTCCTTGCACATACAACATACCAGACTGTATTCAGTGCCGAAGCAAAGAGAAACTGCACAGTTATTCCAACAGACAAGACAAATATGCAACTGCCGATTGCCACGCTCCTACTCGCCGCTGGCCTCTTCGGCGCTCTCGCCTCTTCAGCGCCGCTACGTACGTGTACGATCGTGTCCTCCGGCGCGGAGAACACATTTTGATTGGATTGACTATTTTTTTTTTCCTTCTTCCTTCTCTCTTTTGCCGTTATTTTTGCCCCTCTTCATTCAGTGGCTGACCAAAATCTTTGTGAGCAGACGCAAAGAGTGTACCGATCGAGCCTATCAACTTGGGCGGCAGCTTGAAGTTCTACACCGGCGGGGAATAGGTTTAGAAACCATGGCGAGTGCTCGGGGCAGTCACTTTGAGATTCTGTAAAGGCCTATGATCTACAAATGGCGACATCTACGACGACTGTGGCGTCGGCGATTAGACTCGGAGCAGCGTCACCGGTAGAAACGTAACAATTACCCTTATCACTCCCAATCGTGCGGTGACCAGGTCTCGTTCCGTGACGTCTTGTATCTGTAAAAGGAATTAAATGGATTTATGCTTATAAATACGTATTTACCGTGTCACAAAGGCCTTTTATCTCTCAAGTCGGGACCAAGCCCTCCGAGCCCGATAAAGGTCTCAGACTACCAGATGTTGGATTGTCCCTACTCCACAAGACCTATTTTGAATAGCTGTCTTGGAAAATCGTCTTTTCTTTTGGTCTCTCGAGATTTATGTTTGACTAGCGGTGTCCCTTGGGCATTCTTTCGCATCTTACACCTACATCAACTTAAAAGCGACTCTAGCTTCTGTCTCTCGCGCCTCCACAAGCTTCAGTCCCCTTTTCCTTAGGACGCAGCTCTGCCCCGGCTCTCATACGGCAGCAGCAAGAAGATGACTCCAGCAAATGAAAATAGCGCCGCCGAGATCCATATCGGCAGGCTGCTATCCAGTCCCACATACGCCGCGATGATGGTCGCCGCGAGCCCCGACAGACGGTTGAACAGCATCGCGAGCCCGCTCCCCGTGCCGCGGATGGGCGCCGGGAACAGCTCCGGCGTGTAGCTGTACAGCAGGCCGTACACCAGGTTCTGGAAGAAGGCGACGCCGCAGCTGAATCCCAGCACGCCGGCGGCGGACCCGGCGCGCGTGAAGAGGAACAGGCACAGGCTCGTGCACAGGCAGGCCAGGCCGCCGGTACCCTTGCGCCCCACGCGCCGCATGTTCACGGTCAGACCGCCGAGCAGCGACGCGGGGATCCCGCAGACGAACTGGATCGTCAGGTTGCGGTACGTCGTGCTGATGTCGCTCGCGCCCGCCCGCACGCCGCGGTTCTCCAGGTAGATGGGCAGGAAGTTGTTGTAGAGCGGGAAGCCCATGCCGATGGCGAGCCAGAGGAAGAGCACCATGCACGTGGAGAGGGCCATGCGGGGAGTCGAGAAGAGGCGGCCCAGCTTGGACGGGGCGAACTTTTCGATGCGACGTCGCAGGATGGTGTCTGTCGACGTGGTGGTGTCACGCTGCTGCTGCTGATCGCTGGTTTCGGAGCTCTGGCACGCCGCAAGTCGTGCGTCGACGGCTTGGAAATGGTCTAGATAGAGCCATGTGGTCTTGCCGTCCCTCGCAGCGATGGCGTTCACGACGGCGACGGCCTCGGCATCACGCCCCCGCCCTAAAAGGTACTTGGGCGTCTCATAGATGCGGAACAAAAGACGCAGCAGAAAAAGGACAGCCGTCAGGCCGCCTAGCGTCCAGAAGCTGTACCGCCACCCGAGATTCTTGCCAAACGTGCACTGTTCGCGCGTGGAGCCCTGTGGACAGCCATAGTTGGCCAGAAAGACCCTTCCACATGGTCAGCATCCTCATTCATTTTTTTCATTGCTGCTAGTGCGAAAATTCACTCACCACGCCACCAGTGCCGAGACGACCTGCCCGAGCGACCAAAACGCCGACTGCATGACGAGCACGTTCTGGTGCGTCGCGGGGATGTACTCGAGGAAGATGGCGCTATCGACCGGCTGGTTGCCGCCGGTGCCGACGCCGATGACCGCGCACAGGACGGCGAGGCCCGCGAAGGAGGGCATGCCCGCGGCGATAAGACCGGCCGCGGCGGTGAGCAGCATGGTGGCGTTGAAGGCGGGCCTCCGGCCGATGAAGTCGGACGTCATGGGCCAGACGGAGGCGCCGACGAGCAGCCCGGCGTACTTGGCCATGGAGAGGAAGGCGATGCGCTCGACGCCGAACTCGCGCTTCACGGGCGGCTGGATGTTTGTCACGGCCTGCATCCACATCTGCAATGGGGGAGGATGGTCAGTGGAAGAAGTCGGGATAGATAGTTTCCGGGGGGCGAAGAGGAATCATTACGTTGTCGACGAACCAGCCAAAACCAGTGGTGGCAAAAATCTTCCACTGGAAAGGGCCCATGCCGATATCGATCAAGGCGTCGTTGAGGATGGAAATCTTGGCCTCGTAGACGGCATCGGCGCCAGGCAGCACCTGCGTCGTGTCGATGCCATGATGGGTGTGCGGCTGCTTTGTCTCGCCCAAGTCTTTCGATGGTTTCGCGACTTCATCATTTGCAGGTTGCTTCTGCGACGGCGTGTCTATGCTGCCCGCCATTTCTAGCTGACCGGCTGTCGGTAGGAAAACAGATGCTAGTAGCTGCGCTGGCTAGCCGGAGAGTCATGGATAGTCTCGGACTTTTGCAGCTTGGCCTTTAGGCACATATATATACTACTCAAAAACAAACGAGGAATACGTGGTGGTCATATTTCTTGAATCCCGAAGATCACACTCTCTCGACAACGCGGCGGAGGACCGGGGAGGGGGAAATGCTTGTAAGTGCGAACCAATCAGGCTGGCCGTTTCTTTTCCCCAGGTTTCCAGCCCCACAAAATGTCGCCAACGCTAACCCTCAAATACTGTACATCCCAACCCCCGGCCGTCAAAGCGCGCGTGGTCAAAACGGTTTTGTTCCCTTCCAAAAGATGGCTTGGAGAGTTTGCGGCGACACATCGTTAATTAGGCAGCCCATCTGTACCGCGAGGGGACTCGACCGCGTCTCCATCCCGTGCTGACCGGTGGTGCTCCCCATGCAAGTCTCTTTTCAGCTGAGCCGCCTAGCACGACGCATCGCGGGCGGTGTTCCGCCTGGCTAGCTGCGGCCCCGTAAAATGTCGGTTACGCTAACCTTGCCAGACTCTTTTTGTGCCAAATATACAGACGAGAGTTCAGCTTCATACCCTAGAGATGCTCTCAACAGAGAACCAACACAAATTTGCTCAACCATAATGACGACGGAGTTACGGATTACCAGTCTGGTAGCAATATATGGGAAGAAAAATTTGAGTCTTTGCCCCATCCCGGGCAACAACTACATCACGCCCTCTACCACTACCTTCCGTCTCGGCTTACGGAGCGAATGATCATGTACAAAAGCCGGTCTCTACTCGACTGAAGCCACCACAACGGGCTTTCGCTCTAGCACGCAGAAACAGAACAAAAGGACCGTCAAATGTCGCAGCAGAACAAATCGCAATCCATCCTCATCGTGGGCGCCGGCTGCTTCGGCCTGGCCACCGCTCACCAGCTGGCCTCCAGTGGCTACTCCTCCGTGACCGTGCTGGAGCGCGATACCGATGTACCCAGCCGCTTCGCCGCCTCCCACGATCTCAACAAGGTCATCCGCGCAGAGTACTCTGACAGCTTTTACACCGATCTCGCCCTGGTGCGTCCCCAAGGAAAAAACAACCACCAGTTAAAATGACTGCTTTCACAAATACGTTTTCTAAGACTTTCTGCAGGAAGCCATCGGAAAATGGCAGGCCGACCCCTTGTACGGCCCTCACTACCATCAGACCGGCTTCCTCAATGTCGTCTCCGGCGCCGCACCCGCGCAGACACAAGACACCGTCGACGGCTATCTCGGCTCCATCGCCCACCATCCTGCGTTCCAGGGCCAAATCACGCGCATAAGCACCCCGTCTGACCTCGGCGGACTAGTGCCGCAATTTCGTGCCGCGCGGGGCTGGACCGGGTACCACAACAGGCTCGCCGGGTACGTCCACTCCGCCGATACCGTGCGGGCCGTGTACCGCGCGTGCCTCGACCTCGGCGTCCGCTTCCACCTCGGCACGGAGGTGGAGTCCCTCCTCTACGCTCCGGCCAGCGACGGGGCCACCCCACACGTTCTCGGCGTCAGGGCCCGCGGCGGCCAAGTCTACCGTGCCGACAGGACCGTTCTCGCGCTCGGTGCGTACGCGGCCGCCCTGATGCCCCAGGTCGGCACGCAGATGACGGGCCGCTGCTGGGGCGTCGCGCACATCCAGCTTGCGCCGGATGAGGCCGCCGCCCTCCGCGGCATCCCCGTCACCAACGTGCGCGACCTCGCCTTCTTCTTCGAGCCCGATGCGGCGACCGATAAGCTCAAGTTCTGCCACATGGGAGGCGCTTACACGAACTACGTGGGATCCGGGGAAGGCCTATCGCTGCCGTTTGAGAAGCTCTCCGAGTCGCAGTTTTTACCGGCCAAGGACGAGACGCACATCCGTCGGCTGCTGAGGCAGGTCCTCCCGCAGTTTGCGGATCGTCCCTTGATAGACCAGCACCTCTGCTGGTTTGCGGATGCGGACGACTCGGACTATGTTGTCGACTTTGTGCCCGGTACCGGCTCGTCGCTGGTGGTGCTGAGCGGCGACAGCGGGCATGGGTTCAAGATGATGCCGATTTTCGGCCGGTTCGTGCAGGAACTCATCGAGAAGGGTGGACAGACGGAGCCCAAGTGGCGCTGGAAAAGATCAGTCCCTGGAGGCGCGGGAGACGGTGAAATTGCTCGCGCCTGGCGCAGCGGAGGGAGCCAGGAGCTTTCGAAAATCTCGCGCGCCAAGCTGTAGCTCCCACACTGACCACAGGAGTAAAGGTGTATCTTTGGCTGGCTAATAAATGTCACCTTCCAATCTCCTTAGGTGACTTACAGAAACAGATGACAGAAAATATATATCTTGCGTGATTGTGTGCCTTTAACCTTGATTTAAACACTTTGCAAGCTCTTCGCTGGTTGCTAGTCAAAAGCAGGCCCTTGGTTCTATCCATATAACGATCACGACCTGGGGACTCAAGCTGCTGATTAGCTTAGACTTGATCAAGATTTATTCTGCATTAATGTTATAAAATTTGTTTGAAATGATGGTTTGCCTGCTTTACAGGACAGACGTGTATTTGCCTGTGTGTGGTTAGATCGACATTGGCTTGGCCGTAACCAACATTACAACAACAACACCACAACGCACTGCAGATCACTGTGGGTGCAGCTACCAGGTTTCCCCGCATTCATCTCCCGTCACGGTCTTGGAGGCACGTCTGGGTAACTCCCATCATCCAACGGAGCAGGGACATGGAGACGCGCAGTAAAAATGGCTGCTTGCCGTGTCGGCGTCGGAGGAAAAAATGCGACGAGCAGCATCCGGTCTGCAGGGCATGTATGCAGTCTCGAAACCGGACCTGCGACTGGCCGCCCAGAGGCCGAGTCAAATTCGTTACCGAGCGGGCATCGGACCCTGTACTCGGGCTTGCAACTTTGCCTACCTGTGATGAGAATTTCCCCAATACTCGGACTACGGAGCACACCAGTATTGAAAAGCCAACATTTTTCCTCAACATGACACAACATGATATTGACCACCACCTGGAAATACTTAATGATCAGACTGCGTTTTCGGCCTCTCATTACGCTGGGCGCTTTACAGGTGACTGGATACGGAAAAGCACAACACTTGGTATGCAGACTGGTGCCAGGCTGCCTTGTGTGGCTCGACCCGTTCTCAAAGACCGGGCTCAACGACGGCGTCGAGGCTCGACTGGCCTGAGTATGTGCAAACCGCAGACGGCCCTCTCGACCAATTTGGTGTATGGGCTTGACGAAAGCGACGGCTACATTTTGCAATTCTACGACACTGTGGTGTGTTCCATGACGACGGTCGTTGACGACGAACTTCACAACCCGTATAGGTTCGTACTTCTTCCGCTGAGTCACTTCTCGGGAAGAGTCCGCGCAGCAGTGCTCGCCATCGGCGCTACCAAGCTCTCGCACGTAGACGCCCGGTTCCGTGATAAGGCCTTGATATATCGGCAGCACGTATTGGCCGACCTATCTCGGGCGCTACCACAAGCGGGCGACGATCCAGCGCGTCACATCGACTTGCTGGCTTCTGCACTTATTTTGTGCTGGTGCGATGTACGTAAAATGTTTTTGTCCTCTTATCTTTGGTGCCCGAGTTCGCTAACAGCTAGCTGCTGACTTATGAGAAGATTACGAATCTCTGTCAACCAACATGGACGACTCATCTGCGGGGCTTGTTGAGTATTCTCGACGCGTGCCCTTGGTCGGTGCGCCGTGACGTGCATGGCTGGCGGCTAGTCGATGCTGGCCAGCAGTATCTTCTCTATCATCTCATCATGTGCAAGGCTACAGTTTACTCGAGAGAACTGTTACCAGATTGCAAGTCGACGCTGAGAACGTGTCTACAAGACGAGGGTTTTAGAAACAAGATCAACGAGATTGAACCACATCAAGGTTTTAGTAACGCGTTGTTGCTGGTGATCAACGACATTTGCGACTTGGTAGATGGTGAGATGGATGACGCGAATGTCATTTTTAGCAGAAGAACAATTCTGCGGCACAAAATCGAGAGTTTGGTCCAAACACTACCGGTAGTCGGCCAAGTCGCCGGCCAGGAGCGCAGGCTAGCGTCCATCGCCGCGACCGCCGAGGCGAACCGTTCAGCTGCCTTGCTCTTTCTCGACGAAGCCGTCGCGATGCGTTTCTCAGGGCTGGCCTCGAGGACGACGACGAGCCGCTCCAACACTGTTGACGGCATCTTGTCGATGGTGGAAGCGGCGTGCGACAGCGGTCCGGTCACAGCAGCACTGCCGATATGGCCAGTGTTTATCGCCGCGTGCTGGGCCGAAGAGCATCAGCGGCCGCGTGTGCTCGACATTCTGGACAGGTTTCAAGGGCAAAAGACGTTTGGGGTAAGCGTGCGTGCGTGCGTCCGAAGTAGCGTAGAAGCTTCCTCGACTGACGGTTTTATCGAAAGAGTATACCCCCCGCCTGCGCAGTCATCGAGAGCATATGGCGGCGGACGGACCTGCAGAGCGACGGCACTGAGCTCGCACATGGCCGCCACGGACGCAAGCCGCCGAACTGGGCAACGGCGGAAAAGAGTTTGCGTCAGTATTCGTGGGAGCCGGCCATGTTTGCCCTCGGCGGCTCCATCCTAAGCTTAACGTAGACGGTGCGCGACCGGGTTCATGACATGCATTTGCGGGTTTGCTGGAGGTGAACAAAAACAAAACAGCGCTCGTGCGAGACCAACCGCAATAGGTAGGTGGACGGATGCTTGACCCGGGGGAGGGGGAAGGATTCATGGTGAGCATTCTCGGCGGGTGCAAAAGTGTAGATATGCAAACCACGGCTTCTCGACCTTCTTGGCCTTTCTATTCTTGGGAGGCTGGGTGGGCGCTGGTTCTCGTCCCACTGTTTCAACTCTTTCTGTGATGGTGATTGGACTTCTCTGGCCGTGGAAATCTCCATGTGGCCTGATTCCGAGAAGGGCTTTCCAGGGCATTTTAAGCGCCCATGCAACGACGGTGGGTGGGCACTGGTGTAATACAGCGGGGGCCGGCACAGCTGCCATGGTCCCCTGTGTTGATTGCCAGACGCAAATCTCATCCCGGCTCCTTGATTTCTCAAGGGTTGCTGATCCGGGCAATGTTGCCGAGGCATGAGAAGAAAAACCGGACAAGTTTTTTTTTTTTTTTTTTTTTTCTTTTTTCCTTTTTTGCTCTATTGGATATCATCAGGACCGGAGACTATTGTTGCGCACCACAGAAACTGAATGCCGCTAATGAGTGATTGAAGTGCTGTCGTATGATGATTGGCAACACGATACAGCTCTGTTGCAGTAGGTACCGTAGTCGCTATAAAGAAAATGCAGTACCGTCCCGACTGCTACCCTAGTTCAAGCCCCTCCGTGGCCCCCATCAAGCCACACTTTATGACTTTTCTTTGACATGTCTCGGCCCGCGACGCTGCCTCTTTTATTATTTCCCCTTTTACCACCTTTTTTTTTCTTTAACGTTGAAACATTGCTTGATTCCTCAAACCTGATAGCGTCTCACAAGAGAGCAAGGCCAAAAGCTTCATTCGTCTCGGGCACAAACAGTGCGCGTCAAAGCACCGCTGCATCCTCTTTTGTGCGAGCCCCCCTCAGACGTTTCGGCACCTTGTACTGCAGCCGTAGAACCCCTGCCCAACCTCCCGCATCCCCCTCCCCAACCTCATGCGAGAATATTTATGTCCGCCATTCCCCGTAAAAGTCTCTGTTCCTCTCTACCTCTGCAACATTTGCCTTGAATTCCAAACATTTCCACTTTAATAAATCCCGTCATTAAGCTTTGCAAGACTCTCTCGCAAGCGCTCTGGCGGGGACCACCTATACTCCCCCCCCCCGCTGGATATATCATCCTACGCTATCATCGTCTCTCGGCGCACCAAGAAGCTGTACAACGCTACTGCATCTCATTTTGTGTTTCTATTCTTGGGTACACACGGCGCTAGCATCTCATTTCCATCTCGCCCACGTTTTTTTCTCGTCGGACTTATATAACCTCCCAGGACAATCCTCTCCTGTTTCGATATATACACACACACACACACGAACGCATATTCACACACGTTCCAATCCATCTTCACATCACCACACAACTTTCATTTAGCAACATGGTGGCCAAGTCACTGCTGCTCGCCGTCCCGGCCGCCCTCTCAGTCCTCGCCGCCCCGTCCTGCTCGGCGCCAAAATCCACCCGTCTACAACCACCACCACTACCCTCCACCGGCGGAAGTAAGTCTTTCCCTCTGCTTCTTTCTTTCTAGAGCTCCCATGGATTTTCGAATCTCGCATGCTGACTTGTACAGAAAACCTCGCCAAACCCCCCTCGAACATGAAGCTCCTCCACATCGCCCTCGGCTTCGGCATCCAAAACTACACCTGCTCCGGCCCCGGCGCCAAGCCCTCCCCCACCGGCGCCCTCGCCGTCCTCTACGACGCCCTTCCGCTCCCCTCCCGCCTCTCCTCCTCCTCCCTCCCCGCCGCCGTCCTCGACCACCGCGACCTCCCGCTCAACATGAGTCCCGACGGCGGTGCCTCCTCTGACCTCCCCTTTCCCACCCCGTCGCCAGCCTGCAGGTCGGCGGCCTGGATGGCCTCGACGACAGTGCCGCCCCGCTCGCCTACCTCGGCCACCACTTCTTCGACGCCGCCGGCGTGCCAACGTTTGTCCTCGACGAGGGCAAGGCCGGCGCGATCCACCTCGCCTCGAAAAAGGATGAAGCCGTCGATGCGCCCCGAGATGCCGACGCGGGCCCGGACGCCACGGGTGCCGTCGCGTGGCTCAAGCTCAGCGCCACTGACAAGGCGACGGGCCCGGCGAAGCTGGTGTATCGCGTACTGACCGCCGGCGGGAACAGTCACGGCTGCAAAGACAAGACCGGACCGGACAGCACCAGCTATGCTGCTACCTATTGGTTTTACGGGTGATGGGAGCTTTTTCTTCTCTGCTCATTTTTCTTCATTTCGAAACATACCGTATGGTACGGCCTTGTTGGGTATACAGACAAGTACCCAGGTAACTCATGACTTGATGTTTTTCCTCAATTGTTAGATATAGACGTATATATGAACCATGCAGGACACGCGTACTTCTTCATTCTGTAACCTTTGCTGTGACTCGCACCCGTGAACCGCCGGTCAACATGGTTGCGGCATGTCTAAGCCATCATTGATCCATTTCGCGGACTCGGGACGTGCAGCACCAATTGAAACGACGAATCATGCTTAGTCACCCATGTTTCACCTCCCTCTTCGCGTGATAACGTGCATATGGCGACGCGAACCAGTCAAGCTTCGATGCTGGCCTCTCGCGATTGTACTCGTTCATTCATCTGTGCACATCACATAGATCCAAAGAGACTTCTCCGACAAGAGACTGCCCATGCCTCTGTACAAGTTGCCCAAGATCTGGCGCCCTACTCACTCATCTCATGCTAGCATCCAATCCACCCGCCAAGTCTTGCTCCAGACCCATTGTCCCGCCCATGTACTCCTGAGGCCTGGGATCCTCCGACTTCCACTGTGTTGATCCTTGAGGCATTGGAACATGGCTCTGCTGCTGCTGCTGCTGCTGCTGCTGCATCTGCGCCAGCTGGGATCCCGATGCCGGTACTGTGCGCACCAGTTGACGAAAGTGCATCACCACGTCTAGAATCATGCGCCGCATCTCGGGCACCTCTTCAATCACCTCGAAATCAAAGTTGAAGGTTGTCGGGCAGTCAGGCTCATCCGAGGGATCGTGCCAAATGTGCAAGTAGGGGTGCTCCAACGCCTGCTCCACGCTGATACGCGCCGAGGGGTCAAATGCCAGCATCTTGTCGAGCAAGTCTAGCGCGTCCGGGTTTGCGTTGGGAAACAGGCTCGGGAATGACTTCTTGGGCATAAATGGTAGGTTTCGTACGTATTCTTGAGCGCGCGGCGAGCCGATGCGCAGCAGCGTCTCTTCATTTGGCGTGCCGAGGATGTGGAGGATCTGGTTGAGCTGGTCGACGTAATCACGACCTTTGAAGAAGGGACGGCCACCAAGCAGCTCGGCAAGGATGCAGCCCACAGACCAGACATCAACTGCAAGGTAAATGATTAGCGATGTTCGTGCCCGGGACCAAATTCCATCCAACTTTCACGTACTGGCTTTGGTGTAGCTTTGAAAGCTTAGCATGATCTCGGGAGCGCGGTACCAGCGCGTGGCCACATACTCCGTCATGTAGCCGGCATTTTCCTGCGGATCGACGGAGAAGCCACGAGCAAGACCAAAGTCGCAAATCTTGAGCTCGCAGTCGGCGTTGACGAGCAGGTTGCCGGGCTTCAGGTCGCGATGCAACACATTGGCCGAGTGGATATACTTGAGACCGCAGAGGATCTGATAAATAAACGACTGGAAGTGAGCGTCGGTCAACGGTTGACCTGAGCGAATGATAGCCGCCAGGTCACACTCCATGAGCTCTGTACACCGTTAGCTCGCAATCCCCACACACGCCTGAGTATTTTCGCCAAGCTAACCTTCGTAGAGATACGTCTCGTTGAAGTCGTGCGGTCGGGGAATGTCCATATCATAGAGGCAGGTAATCTGAATCAAGTCAGCTGCTGACGCAGGCGGAGCATAAACGAGGCACGCACGTTGCGATGGCCGCGAAAGTGCTGGAGCAACTTGATCTCGCGCAGGGCGCGCTTGGCAAGAATTTTCTTCGAGAAGACATTGGTAACCTTTTTGATGGCAACTCCCTCAGACGTTTGGTTGTTGACAGCGGCACTATCGAGGGTAGGAAAAAACCACGGTTAGCTGACGAGGCGAAAATGCGCGCACGCGGGGTAGCTTGAGTAGCCAGATCGGAAGCCGAACCAACCAACGCCATCCCCCACGATCGCCGTCTGAGGTCGGGAAGCAAACTCACCAAACGATGCCGTAGGCACCCTGTCCGAGCTCCTTGGTGACCGTGTAGCGCTCGTCGACGATGAAGTCCTGGTTGAAGACCTTGAAGATCTTGCGTCCCTGGAGATCGCCCATGATTGTGGACGGTGCGCGCGCGTTGGCACGAGGTGACGCCGCAAGAGGTGGGACTATGGAGGGGCAGCAGCCAGAGTGTTTGTGTTGCAAAGGCAAAGCGAACGAGTCGGATCGATATGGACAGCGACAACGGCGCAAGAGATGGACGACAGTGTCGGTACGAGTATTCGACGGTTCAGAGAATGGAGAAACTAGCGATTAAACGTTCCGGACGGATTGAAGAAAATTAGCAGATGGGATGGTACCGTATGGTATGGACGGGGTGGTTTGATGCTACGCATTATATGGGGCCAGGCACACAGCGAGGCCAGGCCGGGCGGCTACTCTTAGGTACAGAGGACTAGAGTACTGTACCTCTCTATGTTCGAAAAGAAGCGGAGAAGGGGTAAAGTAGGAGGAGGAGGAGGAGGAGTAGGAAAAGAGAATGCTGAGGGGTCGGTTTGGAGGAGGGGTAGTCATCTGCAGCAAGCTAGAAGAGCAAGACCTGACAAGGTGCATACTACCCCGAGATGTTGGCTCGACGCGCCGCTCTCGGCTCTACAGGTGCTTGCTTGTGGAGCAACGATGATACTGTAGGAAGAGCCAACATGAACGCAACGCGCGACGACAACAACAACGCCAGAAAGAAAGCCATAGATTCGGTCACCGCAAGATGGCTATCCGTTCTCGTCTCGTGTTGCCAGCCGGCAAGCAATGCGCTCTCCCTCTGGCTCCCGAAAGCGCCCGCCGGAAGCTTGTCCCCGGCGCGCTGATGAAGCCGCCAAGCCACTGCCTGGTCACCACGCACACCCATTGTGCTGAATTGGCATCGTGCATGCTGCACTGTGATAAGAGTGCACTGTACTGATGCATGAATGTACGAGACCTCTACGCGCCCACCGAAAAGGTGCACTAGTAGATAAATTTACCTGATCGAGCCACAGGAGGTTGTACACGTCACCAATCACGGTGTCTAACCATGATCATTATTATTATTATTATTATTATTATTATTATTATTATTATTAATATGAGTTTAAATTCCCCTAGAAAGCAGTCTTTTAATCTTGATCATTTAGAGTCAAGATCCCGCCCACACAAGAAAAGCGATGAATATGTGCTGTGTACCAAAAAGCCCACCACCAAAACGTAACTCACAAGCCTGATAGTATTTACTAGCATTATTCGAGGAAAATCCATCAACTCGTATTCGGCCTGTCAGTTCCTTTTCTCCCACAGACCTGTAGATCACCGTATATACGAGTACCATCGATCGGGAAACCACATGGCTCGTGTGCGCCTTGAACTAGTAGGTAGTAGCTTCACGCTGCGCACCGGGCTTCTGTGCCCGCAGCGTCGGCAACGCCGTCTTGACACTGCACTTGACCGCCTGCTCACCAGCCACCCAGCCTTCACCTTTTCGTCTAAGTATATGTGTGTACGTGTGTGTACGTAGCATTCAACCAGCGGAAAAGCTTGGGCCAGTTGATCGTCTCCGACTCAGCGTACAAAGAAATTTGTCCCCCAAGCACGCAGTGGTTTCGGACCGAACCAAGAAAAAAAAAAGAGAGAAAAAATCTGCCCTTTGTTATTGATGACCGATAACCAGCCACCCTTTTTAGGACTAACCTGCCCGGATCGGAAGGTGACTATGCGGCCTTCTGCGTGCGAGATGTCATATCGTGGCTTCTTTTCGCCGTGTTTTAGTAGGTGAGTATGGTGGGTGGCCTGCCTACCTGGGCCGCGCCGTGCAACATACCATGCGGGACGTGCAATAGTATTCATCGAGCCTTACCAGGTATCGACGGGCTACAGGCTAGTATGTACATAGATCTAGACTATGGCCAGAAACTTGCTACACTCGACTTTAGAATGTGCACTTCTTAGGTACAGTCTGTAACTAGTGATTTCGTGATGGTAAATCTTCAGACAGGTCCAGACCACGAGAATCGGTTCTTCTCGGCACGTTATGGACTGCATGGCAAGTCTCGGGATGCCCGTGCCAATCTGAGATGGCCCGGCGGGAAATGACTATAATGCTTTCCTTTCGCGTTGTTTGCTTCCGCCTTGATGACGTCAAGCAAGTCTGGCATCTTAACTGCACAGGCTGCTCTAATGCCTGTGTGGGCGCAAAAGCCGAGATGACACGCGGGCATAGTATAATTCCAGTCACGAGTCGCCGGTAATGGTATTTATTTATCAAGGAGTTTAGAGACCGTTCGGGGTCTGTCTAGGATAGATGTCCTACTGCGCCTCGGGCTAAAGCGAAAAACAAATCATGTTACAGCAACGCCTGTCTGTAGATCCATGTCGAGCTTCACATGCATTTCTGTCTTGTATCGACAAACCTTTTCCTCATTTAGTCTGAGCTTGCCGCATCCCGGTCATCTCTGCCGTGCCTCAGCAATCTAATTCCCCGACACGGCCTGCTTCAAGAAATTCTCCGCAAAGCGCGAGCACTGCTCAAACGCGCGCTCGAACCCGTCATTCCCGCCATAATACGGATCGTTCACAATCTCCGCCTTGCCCTCCTTCCCGCTGTACTCGCCAAACAGCATCACGCGCGCCCTGGAGCTGCCGCCGCCGCGCTGCAGGCGCTGCAGGTCCGATAGGTTGGAGCGGTCCATGGCAAAGATGTAGTCAAACTTGTTAAAGTCGGACGTGGAAAACTAAACAGCATTGAAAAGTGTAAGTAAACGCAAGCTGATCGAGGAATAGTGTTTCGGGAGCCTCGTACCCGTCGCGCAGAGTGATCGTAGTCTGTGATGCCGTTGGCCTCGAGCGTGGCCATTGTGCGGTCGTCGGGGGCATCGCCGGCGTGATATGCGCCTAGAAGCAGAAAAGCCAAGTCAGACATGTGCATTTCTCCGAGTAAAATCGAGGGCCCAGAGGAGTGAGGAGCTTCGCATGATAAGTGCTGTCCTTACCTGTCCCGCAGGAGTCAATCGTGCCAATCTTGTCCTTCCACTCGGGCTTCTTTGCCAGGCTCCGAAAGATGCCCTCAGCCATGGTCGAGCGGCAGATGTTGCCGAGGCACACGAACAGCACCGACGTCTTCTCCGTCATTGTAGTAGACACTTTGCGATGAAGCCCCAATACGGGACTGAAGACCGACAGATGCTGTGAAAGGATGTTGCGAGGTGGATGACCTACGAGCGCGGGGATTGAGCGTACGAGGCGGGGTAGACCCGTAGTCTCAACGTAGTTGAGGCTCGGCGCGACAAAACGAATGGTAACAGCGCGCTCGTGCCCGTGGATCAGCAATGACCTGCAACAACTATCTAAAATCATCATCAACATGTTGTCATTACCAAAGTACAAGCACAACATCGGCTACGCAAAAGGACGGATAGTCCCAGCTCCATGCGCTACTTGCATAGCAACTTTTACGAATACATGAAAAGGACCGGTGCATAAGTAATAATACTTTCATTATCGAAATACGTTGCTTTTTCTTGACTAAATTCTGGTATAAGAGAGGGGATGCTGCACATTACATGCTGCAGCTATAAGCTTTTTGGTTCTCCGTCGCAAAGATCTCACCAGTCAAGGAAGCAGACTGAACCAAAAAAAGGGTACGCCGTGCTGAAATGTGATAAAAGGGTGTATGGTATACAATATGGATACATGATCCGTCGTAAAAAGCCTATGCATGCCGGCATTGGCCGTCGCGGGCGCACGATGCAGTTGTGCTCCCAGTTCGTCATGTTGTACATGTGTCCGTCGCGGGTTATGTCTTACAAGTTCAGCTGCTGATTTTGGCGTTCGCGGCGAATACTCTCCAGCACGCCAATGACGCCATTGTTGCGGATGCGCTCGAGGACCATACGCATGCCGTCGCGGCTCTTGCCGAGCTGTGCCAGCGTCTTGGTCGACGCCATGCTCTCGATGCTGCGCTGAATGCCCTTTGTGCCCCAACCTCCAATGATGCCAGAGAACCAGCCGTTACCGTCTTCCGAAGCCTGTCCGAGCTTTCCACGAAGCTTCTCTCCGAGAAGCGACTTGAAAATGACAGATGTTTTTACGTCCGTCTCGGTCGGCGGCACGCCGCGGACAGCCAGCTCGCTCGGTACGGTGAAGTCTTGCTTCTCTACGACAGAGAGTACGCCGGTAAAGTTGAGATTACGGCTCTCCGTCGTCATCCATCCTTCCTTGATGTCAACGACACTGGTCTCAAGGATATACGAGGCCTTGTCGCCGGCACCACCGCCTGTGACGCTGGCAGGCAGCAGCTTGTAGACGGCGCCGGGCATGCGGCTCTTTTTCAGGTGAATGCGCGTAGTATGCAGTCGCTGCGTCACGGGGTCGACATGGCTCGAGATAGTGTCGGTGCTGAGCACATGGGCAGCGAAAGGATTAAGCTCGGGGGACGAGTAGCGGAGGAAGTAGGCGAGGGTGACGGTCGGGAAAGGGTGCGCATATGTGTGATTGGTCGAATGCTGCAGCACCATGATGCAAAGTATTCAATCGGTGTGATTTGAGTGGTAATGGGGCAGGCGAAGAACTCGAGTTTGGCTGGTAAAGATACACCAAGATACACGCAAGTATAGAGGATCCGTCGTTGTGCGCGTGGCCGGAGTCCTCTCAGCTAGGATAGCCCATGAAATTCGACAAGCACAGGTCAGTCGAGGTCCGTCGTAAAAGTGAGATGGTTGCAGAAGTATAGATAATCGCGCGACAAGGCAAGAGACACCAGCGGTTATGAAAGGGTGAAGGGGTTGATCAAGGTCGTGGCGTCGCAAGAGGAAGCCAAGTGACGAGTTGACTCTGGGCAGGAGAAAAATGCCTTGGGGACTATAAAAGGGCGGAGATGAGAGGCGAACTCTGTCTGCTGTGTTTTCGAGTTGCTGATTGGTTAGGTAGATGGAGTTTCATGGCCTGAGCGGCCCAGCCGGAGTGCGGGGTGCACGTGATTCTAGCTGAGAATGGGACGACCATGACAATGCCATCACGCATCTGGGCATCCCTAGACTACTGTTCATACAGTGCACGCCCCCACCTCTAACCACTATAGTTGCACAACTACAACGACTCTATTACACGTACATAAGCTCTTCGGAATGAAAAGTTGGCACGTTTGCGATATTATTTAATTAAATAGACCTATATAATGAAATATCTGGTGTCTTCCGATAGATGTATATAAACGCTTGTTTTTTCTAAAACAAAACTTGGCGATCCAGGCCCTATGAATTGTAGAGTTCAGCGATTGTAAGGAGCTTTAGTAAAAGAAACTTCTTAATAGAAGTAGAGTTTAAATTAAGAGTTGGCTAGCTCGATGGACATCTGCGCCTTCCTCAAGACCTTTAGCTGGAGAAGCAGGATATTCACTGGCCTCTCTGAAGCAAAGGGCACTACCGTCCAACTTCTGGAGCATGGGCCTGTGCTCAGCAAAGCGGATGCGTGACTGAGAAATAAGCTGTCTATTTTAAAAGTTCGACTAGACATGTAAAACGTGCTTGTCCGTCTGCTCATTAAGCTGAAGCGGCTGGGTTCAGTTGTACCCATGCGATGCGCTGTCGCCAACAGAAAAGTTGCATCTCGTCCTGAATAACATCGGCAAGCAGACCCGCCGAACTCTGATGAACACCCTCGCCGTAGGTAGAACTATGGATTGTCAACGGTCTGAGAATATCACGACGTGGTTCGGGTTTGATTCGGTTGATGGCGAACGCGAGACAGCGACACCTTCGACTTGGCTATAGTAGAGAAACGCAACGGGCGGGGCATTGTCAAGCGGGCCACTACGCGCCCTGTTGTAGTTTGGAAGGAGATGATGCCTTACTTGTAATTCATGAACAGCGGGGTATTGCAGAAAATAGTGACCTGGCACTTGTTCACATAAGTCAGGCGAGTTTTTATATATAACAATAAATTAAAGTGCGGCGTAAAGTGATTTCAACGGAGGCTGATTTTACAAGCGCCACCCTTGACGGCTCGCTCCGCTGTGGGTGAGAGTTCGTTAAGGCCTATCGATACTTTATATATGTATATACTTGATCAACCAGAGCGGCTGCAATCTTCGATAGAATGTCCGTCTGCATTTCTTGAAATTCATGAACTATCTTTGATAGGTTACCTCTTTACGCCGCTCTCTAATACTTTAGTTACGGAAGCAGATGACTATGGTGCAACGCTCGAGTGGCTGAACTGCGCTGCTCCTCTTTTTATGCGACGTAAAAGCTGCGAGCCTGCTTTCCGTTGTCCTACACCCTGACATCGGGTTCAAAGCTCCCCTCAGGTTCAAGAAGTCGGTCCTCACTACCGACAGAAGACACAAATCATCTCAACGGTGCCGTTCACCATATTTCGACTTTCGCACCGTCGTTCTGAACCGACACCGCTACTAAGCCCTTCCACAAATCACATTAGGCCGCCATCTGCGCGGGCCAAATGCCCAACAAGCTACGTACAATCGACCAAAGCTCAACGTGCCAAATGAAAAACGCAGCTTCGAACCTGAACAATACGGCGCATGGCAGTTAGACAAGAAGAGAAAGACCACTGGTGGACAGGTGCCAAGTACTCGAATAAGCCACTTGGCACCGGACGCATACACCGTCGGTTGGATTTGCGCTCTGGCTACGGAGCGCGTCGCTGCGTCCGTGTTTCTTGACGAGTGCCACGGACGGCCCCAGCATTTGGAAGATGAATACTATAACGATTACGTACTGGGAAGGATAGAGAACCACAATGTGATAGTCGTTTGCTTGCCCGACGGCGAATACGGAACCGCTGCCGCAGCAAGCGTGGCAACGAACATGCTGCGGAGTTTTCGAGGGATCAAAATCGGTCTGCTGGTCGGAATCGCTGGTGGCGTGCCAACTGAGAAGCACGACATTCGTCTTGGTGACGTCGTGGTCAGTTCTCCGCGCGATGGGGATAGCGGGGTCTTCCAGTATGACTTTGGTAAAACCATCCAGAACCAGACTTTTCGATACACGCGTTCCCTGAATCAGCCGTCACTCGTCCTTCGCTGCGCCATAACAGGAATTCAAGCCGACTACAGGGAAAATGGTCATCACCTCGAGGAGAACATAAATGACATCCTACACAGAAATCCGAAGCTCAAACAAGAGTATCAGAGACCGCCTCCAAGCACTGATAGGCTGTTAAAAGCCCATGTTATTCACGATTCGAGAGGCTGCGCCCAATTTTGTTCACACGAAGTTTCGAATATGATACCGCGACGGACACTAGCTATTCATGAAGACAATCCCTCAATTCACTATGGAATTATAGCTTCTGGGAATCAGCTAATGAAGGACGCCCTCACTCGTGACAAGCTTGCGGCAGAGAAGGATGTTCTTTGCTTCGAGATGGAGGCGGCAGACATTATGAATCTCTCGGGCTTTTTAGTGATTCGAGGTATCTGCGATTACTCGGATTCTCACAAGAACGACGAATGGCAAGGATACGCGGCCATGACGGCGGCAGCGTACGCAAAAGACCTCCTTCGTCGAATACCTCCTAGCGCGGCTAAGACTGAGAAGACTGCGCGTGAGTATTCGAGTGGCGAGTGGGAAAAGCTAGTGAAGTCTCTCGAGTTTGATCGAATCGATGATCGACGAACGAATATAAAAACCCAGCACGCCAAGACTTGCAAATGGTTACTAGACACTGCTGAGTATATCGACTGGCTTGATCCCCAGAAGCTCGAGGAGCACCAGGGCTTCCTCTGGATCAAGGGAAAGCCGGGAGCCGGAAAGTCAACCTTGATGAAGTTTGTGCATGCTACGGTTAAGGAAAAGATGGATAAGGATATAGTCACCTCTTTCTTTTTCAACGCGCGGGGGGATCATCTCGAGAAGTCTACGATCGGAATGTATCGATCACTTCTACTCCAGCTGCTCGAAGGCTGTCAGGGGTTGCACAGCGTCTTTAGGTCTCTCGAGTCGGTGAAGCAGATCAAAACGCCGCACGAATGGAATGTCCCGTCGCTCGAAAATCTCTTGACGGATTTCGTGCGTAACCTGGAGCAGAATGCGCTTTTCTGCCTCATAGACGCTCTAGACGAATGCGAGGAAAGTCAGATTCGTGAAATGGTATCATTTTTCGAATCCATCACCGAGCTGGCCATATCCTGTAACGTTCGTTTATTTGTATGCTTTTCTAGTAGGCATTACCCTCACATCTCTCTTAATAAGGGGCGTGAACTAGTATTAGACTTGGAAAAGGGACACAATCAGGACATACGTTACTACTTGGAAAGTAGATTGAGAATTGGACAATCTACGCTCGCTGAGCAGCTTCGCAACCGTATCCTGCAGAAGGCATCTGGGGTTTTTCTGTGGGTTGTTCTCGTTGTGAATATTCTCAACAAAGAGTATGATCGCGGCCGTATCTATGCACTCGAGCAGAAACTTCGGTTTATCCCTAGCGACTTGCATGAGTTATTTCGTGACATATTAACTCGCGACAGTGAGGATCAGGCCGAACTGCTCATCTGTATTCGATGGTTGCTTTTCGCAAGACGACCACTGACACCAGAAGAATTATGTTTTGGTATCCTCGCCAACATCAACGCTCAAGAGCCGGCCAAGCTCCATCATAATTTTGAGAATACATCAGTGGAAAGATTCATCCTCAACTCTTCTAAAGGGCTCGCTGAGCTCACCAGATCGAAGAAACCCGTGGTTCATTTCATTCACGAGTCTGTCAAAGACTTTCTTCTTAAAGAGAACGGATTGAGAGAAACTTGGGCGTACCTCGAAGAGAATTTCGAGGCCGAATCTCATGACAGACTCAAGCAGGGATGTCGTGCTTGTCTGAGTAGTGACATCTACAAGAATATACGTATGAATAGAGCCCCAGGAGAAAATTCATCGAAGAAGAAGAAACATTCAGAGTTTCGCCAATCTGTGATCAGTATTTGTCCGTTGCTAGAATATAGTTTACAGAATATTCTCTACCACGCCAATATAGCCGAAGGAGGGGGAATTAGTCAAATCGATATCACGGATGAATTGCTTGAGAAATGGATCGAACTGGATCAAATATTACAAATTTACCCCATTCGTCGACATACTAAGAAAGCAAGCTTACTATATATATTGGCGGAGCACAATTGCTGGAATCTGGTTCGGCGCCACTCTTCGAAGCTATCTTGTTTCGACGTAGAAAAGGAACGGTATGGAATTCCAATACTCGCAGCATGTGTCACGAACGGTGAGGAAACGGTCCGGGAATTCTTAAAGGCCCACAAAGACACGCAGTCTCCAACTAGCCTACTTCACAGCCTTTATGGTGACGATGATTGGAACAAGCCCAAGACCAGACCTGGCCTACAATCATTCACATTCGAGCGACCGCAAGGTGCTCTACTGAACCTCATTCGAATAGCTGATGAAGCTATAGTTGTCGTCTTCCTACTCACCGTGGATCGAAATCGTGTCAACGTCAAAGCCAAGGATAAGAAAGGCCGAACACCATTCTGGTGGGTCGCCTGCCGCGGATATTCCAAAGTTATGAAGTTGCTTCTGGAAATAAAAAGCGCAGTCGTTCATAAACAAGACAGAAATGGCCAGACGCCGCTGTTGACTGCCTGCACCCACGGTCATGAAGCCGTGGTCAAAATGCTGCTGGACCCACGGTTTGTCACTAGCTACGCGCGAGACCTGGAAAGTTGCGCGGCGTTGCTCGTAGCCGCTGAAAAGGGATATCAAGCCGTCGTCAAGCTACTTCTAGAGACCGGGAGAGTCGATATCAACCGCCGAGATGCAAAAGGTTTCACACCGTTAGCCTTAGCCACCATGCACGGCCATGAGGCTGTGGTGCAGCTACTTTTGAAGTCGGCAAGCCACGCTGTCTAATGATAGACCGGCTTTTAGCCTCGTAAAAGAGATCGCCACATGGCCCAATGGCTTCCTTGCTAGCCTGCAGTTTACGTCACCGTGATATGGCTAGTCATTCCCATTGTGTATATTCCGTAGCTTCGAGATAGCTAGATGTCAGCTCGCAAAGCTAGACGCGCCTGTTCTTCTCGAGGCCTGCGTCTGCCACCTTCGTGCGACACAGTAGGTCGGGGAGCGGGACCGAGTAGGGGACCTCGGAGAGCGGCACATGCATCATAGCATGACGGCACGTGCAAGTATTGTGGTAACAGAGAATGGCGGGCTTCTAAACTTGGCTGACTCGGCACGAGTAAACGGCGTTCCGCCTGCCACCAATGGTGCTTCGCTGTGCGGTCTGTTACCGCGCATGTGGATGACTGCTTGAGCCGAGGTCATTGACTAATCTGTCGTGCCTGCAATGATGCAGACGCGCTATGCGCGGCGAGACGAAGTATGACAACCAGCTTACGGAGTCGAGTTTTTGGTTTGTTCGCGTCTTGCCATGCATACCATAACGCGGCGGAACTAACATACGCAAAGCAACTAAAGAAGGGACATCGTTGGGATTGGTAGTACACTTATAATCTATTATAAAAGCATGGCAGAAAAACTACAACAAAAACTCGTCCTCGGCATAGTGTTTCAGCACAATAAATCCTTCGTCGTATCGCCGCCTATCTATCCGCGCAATAATGGCCGCGTGCGAGTGTCCGGTCTTGTGTATCCAAACAGGGTGCTTGCGCCAGCCGAGCGAGTCTAGATTGCGAATCATATCAAACTGACACGGCGCCAGCGCCAGCGTTGGCTGTGTGGGCAGAGAAAGTCGTCGCTCTCTGGTGAGTAGCCGCCTGTCCTGGGTACTCTGTGCGGTTTCATCGTCAGCATCGTCGTCGTCGTCGTCGCTGCCCTGGCTACCAGTAGCCAAATACTCCTGATGCTGCGCGCTGTTGAGCGCCTCGTACGCGGACTCGACTTCGCCGCGCAGCTCTTTAATGAGCAGCGGGACGCGATACTCGTGGATGCTGACACCGAGTTGGCCTTGCTCGTATAGCTTGATGCGCTTGGAGCTGCGTGCCGTCTGAATCGCCGAATTGACGAGGAACGCAGTCACACCAATAGGAACAAAGATGACAATGCTCAGCGCCAGCGCCAGCTTTTTAACATAACCGAAAGCGACGAGGCCGAGGGAAGATAGCGTTGTGGTGTTCAACGTCGGTGAAGCGGACTTGGACCGTGCTAGGAAGGGCGATTGCGGATTTAGTAGCACGTCGCTGCTGTCCGGGACGCAGTTCAAATCCACGAGTTCGAGCTCGCGATAAGGATCTGTCTTTTCGATGCAGGTGGTGTAGTAGACGGCGCTCTTGTCGTTGGTGATGTTTGCGTACAGCGTGTGGCGCCTGAACTTGCGCAGGCCGGACATGAAAATGGATTGCGGATCGGCCATGACTTGTAGGAGCGGACGGTCCGAGTCGCGAAAGTTATCAATGGTGAAGAGCTGGTGGCCAGACATGGAGAGGGATCTGGCGCCGACGACGTTCCAGACGTGGTTGAACCAGCCGGTTAGGGGTCTCCGCACACCGAGATGGGGGGTGGCAAAGGTGCAGAAGTTCTATTGCACGTGGCGTCAGCAAGCCTTGTATGTATGTATGTATATATGTATGTATGTATGTATTTCGCTGGGAGATATGCTGCATCGGCGACGCACCATGCATTCCATCTTGTCGAGGATGCCCTTGGCATAGAGCAGACCGACGGTGTAGCGCGAGACGAGGCCGCCGAGCGAGTAGCCGATGATGCTGAGCTTGGTGATGTTGCCGCCGTCATCCTGGATGTTGCGCAGCTCTTCCTCGATCTCGGCGCAGACGCGCTCGCCGCCGCGCTCGATGCCGTCGTAGGTGAAGCTGCCGGTGTTGCGCTTGGCCAGTAGGAGGTGCAGTTCGTCGCGGGAGTATCGATCGCGGAGGCATTTGGCGACATTGCGCATATGCGCAGGGTTTCCCCATAACTAAAGTCAAAGGTCAGATTCTGATGTGTTTTTTTTTCTTCTTTCTTGTTTGTGTTGGTCGTTGGCGGTGATGCGAGACACCTGAAGGGGGGGATGACGTACACCATGTACGAGGACACAGAGATGGGTAGCCTTGGAGCTGCCCCCTTGAGAGTTCATTACGGTGGCACCTGCAGACTTTTTGTCTGCGCGATATACAGCTGACCAGGAGCAGGCAAGGCAATGGGTGTAAATCGAGGTAATTACTTCAAATATCTCAAGTGGCAGCAGAGCGAGGAAGTGAGAAAGAGAGTGAGAGAATTCTTGGTGGAATTTGCAGACTCAAGGCCGCGGCGGAGATGGTGCGGTAAATCCGCCGGAGGACATTGACTAAGGTAGTCCTAGTAGAGACTCCGCCCACGGTTGCTGGTCGCGAGTTGGTTCCAGATATCGTCATCAATTACTTAGCCCGAATAGAGCCCAGTCTGTGATGGAACCATGTTTCGATCAGATACAAACAATGCCGATCCGCTGCTCGCAAGCCGACCGAGCAGATAAAAGTGCATCAGTTCCTGAATAAACGAGATCCGAATGATGTTTGACGTGGTGGAGTGTACGGAGTTATGCATCTCAATATACCCTCCCTACTACTCATATGCAGAAATGTCCGTCGAGAAGCCACGAGCAGAGGCAGTATTCCAACTTGAAAGGGGTGATGGTTCCTGAATGTACCTAATTAGCAATTTAAATGGTGATCAACGTACTACGCAATACCGCCAACGCCAACTAGTTCTTAGAGAGCAAGGGAGAAGCAATCTCTCGAATTTACCTGTATACCGTTCTCATGTACAAATAAACGGTAATTTAGTTAAGAATTCCCTTGTCCACCTTCTTGTGGTTACAGGTCAGAACGCCGTGGAATCCTCCCAAAAACGCCAGCCCGTACTCCATCACAGCCCAATTATCGGGTCTCGTAAGCATTGAACCCTTTTTTGTTTTATTGAAAATTTATATCAAACATATAACGAGTCTTTATACCCAATGCAAGTGGCACATTGGCTTGGGGGCCTGGATGCCCTTGTCTGGCTGCAGCCTAGAACTCCCTCCTGGTGACTTATACGCTGAATCATATTGCCTACTTCATCATTACTTTATTCATGATGCATCCTGACCTCAGACTACGAGAATAGTTACCACTCAACAGAATCTGCACTTGACTTTTTGAGTCCGCTCACGCATCCGAAGGTCACTCATCCCATCATCGCTTCTACAATTAACAAACTTCTTGCTGCCATCCTCGAAATTTTGACCGAGTTCCGGCGACCATCTCCTCGTCGATCCGTGATGTTGTCAATGGATGCCGTGAGCCCGCCGACATCACCGTTATCTTACATCTACGCGCATAAAGGCGAACTAGAACCTGGCCAGTAAACGTTGGCACGCGATGAAAGGCAAACTATGCCACCGGTGTCACCTTTGCCTTGCCCCGTCACGAGTGAAAAAGGACGTGGAATGCGATCGAGAACCATCGCTGCAGGACGAAGAATCTGTCTCAGGATCTCAAATGGACTACCAGGCATCTCGAGCTGCTCAATATAACTCTCCAGGAGTCGTCCATTATTCTGCCAGACGTTACAGACCTCAGCATCCCAGACAAGGTATCCTTCAAGTCCCCGCATTGGCTAATCAGCTATGCACGTCAGGAGCGTATGCGTCCCAGGATGATCAATGAGATCCTACAAGCCAATTTCTTATGAGGTCCTTTGAATGTGATTTCATTTACATCAATAGCATATTCCGTCCAATACTTTGTCTTGTTCTTTTCCCACTGCACTCAGTCTGCTCTTTCGTTTGCTAAATTTATGCAGTGTAGATGACCGCTTCCCCACCGAGGTCGGCGAACAGTTTGTCCATGGGCAATTCGACCGTATGGCGTGCTACCTGCTTTCCCGTAAAGACGGTAACGCATTGATCGACTATTGCTTGGATAGAGGATATGCGCACTGTTCACGGTCTCACCATGTCTACCCTGTTCCCAGAGGTCAAGTAAGTATCGAGATTGGTAGTGACGGCCAGCTGGAGGAAATACTCGTGGAGAACGCGCCTGTCGAAAGGACACATGAAATTATCAACAGAACCATCGCATCCGACGCAAGTCCCTTGCGAGATCCATTCTCGGCCAGACTACTTATCAAGAACGCCCGATGGCAGTACAAATACATATCTAGACCTAAGGGCTCTACATCGGCAATTTAGACATGTTGTATGCTCCTCGAATTCAAAGGTGGCAGAGGACTTTCTATCCTTTTCAGCTTCAGTCTTAACCATTGACTAGCTTAGGCAAGTATTATCGTCACCGACACGAGTAGGAAACAGTACGATCACATCCACATTAATCGAACCTTCGAGTATTAAGGTGGATAATCCAGGAAGCCGCAAAGTCTTTCAAGCTTCATTATTTGTGCGCATTAGGGCGCGACGCCAAATTGCTGAAAAACTTGTAGACCGCCATTCATTCGTTTAGTTAGATACTCCGAGAGGTTACCGCGGCTCGATACGTGCTAATCCTGCGCCAAGATTGCGTTGCTAATAGTTACACATTTCGCGCGTGTCTAAATGCACCGCGTCGCACTTTTAAAATTGTGGTTGTGCAAAGTCGACTAATATCCGCAGTCTACTCGAACAAATCCACTGACCTTAGATGTAAGCAATCTCCAAACTTCTCGAGACCTTTTTCACTCCATACATGCACAGTCAGAGAGTTGCTCGTCTATGGCTAGCTCTTGAGATCTTTCCAGAGATATAGTAATATAATCAAAACTAGAACGTCCACGGGGAAAACCTCATCTTCCACACAGAAGTTATAGTGACTTTCTAATAGTACTTATTATAAACTCTCTAATAAATTGTAAAGCCTCTATATCTATATTTAATCTATTACCTAAGTTATAAATCTGCTATAACCTAGGGCAAGCTACTATTAAACTATATTGGTTAACTCCTATAGAATACTATCTTTGCAATAATAGTAATGTATGTAAAACTATATATTTATTGTATTAATGGTTAAATTCACTTGGAAATCGGTAGTTCGATAGCGAGACGATTGTATATTATCGATGAACATTCTAAGTGAGTTCTTTATCTTTTAGAGCATATCAACTAAGGCAAAACACTTTTGAACTAAAGTGAGCTCTTTGATTTGTCCTTGTTAAACTTCCGAGCTGACTCGAGAACCAGAATGGCATGCTTGCATGTACAAAGCAAATTGTAGTCGACATCAAAAATTGACAAGTTCACGTCCATCCTCCCCTTCTCTAGCATCATCGTTGTCAGGCGATAATAGACCCAGTCAATACCACCCTTGGGCAGCCGCCTTTTGAATTCATACGTCATAGTCAGCATAGAATCCATGGTTTCAGATTGCATAGCCTGCTTGAGTGTATGAGAGATGACGGCGGGGACGCCGGGATGTTTTTCAGCCCATTCGCGTGCTCTTCGTGTAAATGCCTTGATATCCGAGGGGGACCCTGTCTGCAGCAAAGTCTGAGACATTGAGGGGATGAAATCGCCGAGGAAAGCCAACGACGTATGGTCAACCTTTTCGTCGCCATCAAAGCAATGCCAACCATCTGAAAAGCCCTCAGTAGAATAGTCCTGACTAGGACGTAGCACAAGCAGGTTACCGACCACTCGTGAGATGTCACCTCGGTAATAAGCGGGTAAGTAATCGCGCTGCGGCCTTCCCGCTAGAGCACCTTCGAAATCTGGCATGGGTCCTGGAGGGGGGGACATTGTGGCAGCTGAGTATATGTTTGGCACGGTTGGGCCAAGGCTAACATTGAAATTAGTCGTCGTCGCTAAAGCGAAGGCCCTGATTTGGTCCTCCTGATGGAGCTGTAGTTGTAGATTGGTTACGATTTTCCCGACTTTTAGCACTGAAACGGTAATGAAACTGTCTTGCAAGAGGCAAGGGCGGAGATATTCCACATGGAGAGTCATGATGTCCGGCTGGTCCAGCTTCTTTAGCCTAGGGTCGGTCGCGATATGCGTAGTAGCAGCATGGTAGATTTGCGCAGCGATGCAGCCGCCGAACATTGCTAGGATGGGCGATATCGCGTGGTTAGAGGACAAAGGCTGAGGCCCAAAACAATGTAGGTAGCGAAGACGTACTAATTCCTACTGACCAGTCCTCGTGGCATGATAGCTTGTACCGGTCAGGAGCGACTTGCTGAATGTTCATCCGCTCTTCTAGATTTGCCATGATTGTGACGGAGAATTTGCAATACGAAAAAGTATGGAAAAAGTCCTCAGGAATCCTCCAGGTATATGCTAGAGGTAGAGAAAGTGGGCACAAGCATGGTACACAGAAGGCGAAGTGGTCACTTACCTTATAAGGCCGCGGGGAATTGAGCGGGCGTGCGGACTGGTGGTTCGAGCCTAGTAGTGCTCCGCACCGACCCGTACTCCTTATCGACACGCCACCCCAAGGTGTTGACATTCGGCAAGTCAGAAATTCAACGATGATCGAAACCCTACAAAGCCTATTTATATATCATAGATTAGATATTAAATTACTTGAAATTCTCTTGTTAGTTTATCCTATGCTACTCTACTACTATTCGTTTATATTATATTAAATATATATTTAATTAAAAATAAGGTTTTCTTCTAGAACCTCTTGTTTTTTTTATATTTCCTTTATAGTTCTAAATAGGCCTTATTAGTATATAATAATAGTAATATTATATATTTTATATTTGTATTAAGTACTTATAGTATATTATTCTTTTATATATTTATATATTAAGGTATAATGACTATAGTAATTAATAGTAGTACCGAAGGTATATAGGGAAGTATAGTAGTGTAGGTATATAAGGAAGTACCTGCTATAGAGGGAGGAAGGTCGAAGGTAAAGCAGTCGAGGTTAAGAGAATTAAGGGAGTTAAAAGAATCAAGTAAGTAAGAAGTATAGATATAAGAAGGAAGAATACTTTATAATCATTACTATAGTAAGGGGAAATAGTTATTCTTTATATATCTAAGTAGCTAATCTATTTTTCCTTACTTTTTATATTATATAGCCTATTATATATAAGCTAGGGAGGCCTATATAACTTTACTATACACACTACCTTAACACTCTATAATAACTTAGGAACCGCTAGTCTAAATCGGGTAATTTATACACTATTAGATAGCTTAGGGTTATAGCATTCTAATAATACTAAAATCAGGTTATATACTTAAGAACTAAGTTGTTAAGGTTTAGTTAAAAACTAAGACCATTTTTATATCGTAATATAATTGCTTCCTTTATATTATATAAATCAATTTTAATAGATTTTAATTTATCTATATTTATAAAAAAAATTAATATTCTAATAAATTTTATATAATTAATTAAGTTATACTATATTATTAAATTATTATATAATTATAATAATATAATAGTATAATAATATAATAAACTTAAAAACTAAACTAAAGATAGCTTTAGTAGATAATTATCTAGTAATAGATATAAGAGAAATATTTAAAACTATATAGCCTAGCTTACTTGAAATTACTATAAGCTAACATTAATTTAAAAATTTCATTAAAACTATAACTTATATAAGAGCACCTATAATCTAGTATAAACTAGTAAATATAATAGAAGGACAGACTAATAGATAAGCTAAAAAAAATTTAATTACTATCTAGTCTAGATTTTATATTAATAAATTAAAACAATTGTTTTATTAGTTAGAAAAACAAATTAAAGAATCTATTTTAGCTTTCTTATTTATTTAGTCGCCTATAGCTAGCTTTCTTTGCTTAGTTTAGTGGCTATACACGACTTCTACTTTTCTAAAATTATACTCTTTCTTCTTTTTCTTGTTGTCTTAATAGTAGTTTAAATTGTATTTGCTACCAACGAAAAGGAAAGATCATAAAGCAGCCGATAATTCAATCGATCATCACCTCATAAAAGTCTGATCTAGAGAACTAAGTTTCTCTCGCAACTATAGCCTACTAAAACGCGCAATGCAATACTAAGCAATGCTATTCTTAGTTCATGTGGAAAGCTATTCTGTCAAGTCTAACTCCTCAAGCCGAATAAATGCTACTTCGCCGTCACTCATAGGAGTCTTCCTTGGACCAGATGTGACTGTCATAGCCTTGTCAAAAAGCCCCGCTACCCCTCTTGCGTAGGTACATCTCTGTTTCAAGCGGACCAGTCTTGATTAAATGTCAATAAACTTAGTGTCACTCAAGGCTAGCAGTGTCGGGGCGTAGGAAGTTCCCCCGCATGCCACCCTGCCGCGTGTTCCGGCCACTACTGCCAGCCGACACAAGTTTCGCCACATTCCCACTGTGCTAGCGTGCGACTATCAAGCCTCATTTCACGCCACTACCTGGACGATGCACGTCGTTTCCTAACCTGAATCTCTGGGCCTAGTCGGAGACCAATGTAAGCGTCCCTGATATGCATTTTTGCAGGGTTACGCGCTCCCCAGCCAAGAGATGCATGCTCGGCTCCAAGCTTTGATCCCGGCGCTCGTCTCACCTCCAGCCGATATAGCGTCCTAGCCAGAACTAGCATCATCTCCGCGATGGCAAACACCTTGGCAACGCAATGTCCCGGGTCGGTTCCGAAGGGCTGGAAGGCGGACTTGGCTCTGATCACATCCCCTTCACTAACACCTTCGGCTTCGTTGACGATCCAGCGCTCTGGACGAAACACGTCAGGGTCCCCGAATACTTCCGCGTTGCGAAAGTCACAATAGGCGGATGCGCCAACAATTGTACCCTTGGGATAGTATTTGTCTTTGATAACAATACCACCCTCCAGAACTTCCCTGGGGAGTTCTGCAGGACCTGCTGGTACGAGCCTCATAGACTCATCAAGGCAGGCTCGCAAATAGATGCAACCAGCGAGCTTTGGCCCGTGAACTATCTCGTCGACCGAACTAAAAGTATCAAGTATCTCGTTCACAACCTTTTGAAGCCGTCGTGCATCTCCACTCAGGTGAAAGAATGCTCCAGAAAGACTTACGGCAGAAGTGTCGGAGCCTCCAACCACCAGCATACTGGCCTCGCCCTTGAGGTCTTTGTCATCATACGCTCGCTGGCTAGTCACAGGGTCTATAGCGTGGTATAAGAAGTGGAAAATATCTTTGCGCTGTTCACTCTCGGGCATCTTCTCCTGCTCCTTTGCTAACGCGATTCTTCGCTGAACACTCAAGTCGAGAAACTGGAAGTATTCTTTGATTGCTTTGGGCGATATAATATCAAAGAGAGCGTCAAGCCCTCGCGGCTTTAGCCATAATAGTGGTCTAAGAAATGGCGAGCGGCACATCTATGGAATGGTAAATCTGCGCGTTAGCAAAATATGTCAGACCTCTCTTTGGGTAGCAAGTTGATGGGCACAATACTTACCGGATAGTAAAATTGCATCACTTTGGTTATTAAATGCGGAACATGTTCGAATGGTTGCTGACCAGGCTCCTTCGTCTCAAACGACTTGCCGAAGTTCAGGTCGCCCATAATGTCGAAAACCAAACAGTCGATGCTGTGAGACATCTCTACCACGGTAGACCAATCTCCATCGGGTGCATCTTGCGCCAAAATTTCATTCCATCGGTCGACATGGCGAATAACAAATTCACACGCTTCTCGCACCATTTTCTCCGAGAAGCAAATGTTTAAAAACCGGCGCCGTTTTTTGTGTTCGGCCACGTCGATAGTAGTGATAGTGTTCGTTTCGTCGGCCTTCAGCTGTAAGGCCTCTTAAAACCTACTGCGTCGTACATTGGCCCTCATAGCATAAATAATGCCATGTGCTTCTGGACCACGAAACAGGACTGTGTTTGGCTCAGGCCGAATCGGGCTGCCATAAATCTCAAACTGTTGCCAAAGCCAGAGGTGACGCTGACCACTCATGGTTGCAATCCAGCTCGGGATGGCACTCATCCGACACCACAATGGTCCAGGAACGTGCGCGAGAGGATGAAGGTACAGACTGTAGATACTCTGGCCCAGCCACTTCATATTTGTGTATTAGCTACGCTGTAAGGCAAACGTTAGGTGGCTTCAAAATGACGTACTAAAAGTGCTAGCCCAGCGAGAGAGGCCCAACTGAAGTCCGCCCAGGATAGAGCTGGCATAGAATAGCTGGCGCCCATATCGTAAGATGGGATTGTCACAATGCTTCACTTCTTACCGTTTTGTAAAATGAATAGAAGTATGAGTTCCACGGTTTACCATAGAAGTATCAAGTTTTAAAGCTAAGAATCATAATACGAAAGAACAAGGGCGGCGACAGCAATCTACAGTATTTCATATAAATTAGCGCTTTATGTGTTGTACCTCCGCGGTGTTAGTAGGTATGCGTGGCATGCGCCAACAAGGGTTACAGAACGAAAGATGCGGCCTGGGGTGGCAGCTAGAGCTAGAATGACGTAGACAATTTAGAGGAGTAGAAATAAGGATCACATGACTCCTTAGTAGGATTAGTTACATTAGCATACTTTAGCACTAAGTGCGCTAAGTAATATAACGTGGGCTAAGTACTTTTATTATTAAGAATAACTTAAAATATTATTAAGGCTGCCTTTTAATATATTAAGCTTTTAAGTTTTATTTAATTTTTATTACTTAAGAAATTAACGTTTTCTAAATTAAACTAAACTACTAATATATTTTTACTAAAAATTTTAGTAAAGTGTTTAATAGCATTTAATAACTATATAAATAATACTTATAGTTTCTATTATATATAATAATATTCTAAGTTTAATTTAATTTATAAAACCTTTAATATATAAATAGAATATAATAATAGCTTATTTTAAGTTATAAAGATCTATTTCTTAAGAATTAAGTTAAATAAATATAAGTAGGCTTAATATTTAAAGAGTAGGTCTATTAAAGTATATAATAAATACTATTAAAAAGTTATTCTTAATAGTAAAACTATTACTTAGATTAATTAGTAGAGATCTAGACTACTATAATAGTAGCTTATTCTAAGTTATAGAAGGGTCTATTTCTTAGAAAGTAAGTTAGATAAATATAAGTAGGCTTAATACTTAATAAGTTAGTTTATTATAGTATATAGTAAGTATTATTAAGAAGTTATTCTTAATAGTAAAACTATTACTATAATAGAGTCAGCCTTTAACTGGCTCTAGAGCTTACCTAAGCTGGTCTATGCTAGACTAGCTTAGGCGAGGTTATATAATATAAGGAAGGGCCTTTTAACACTCTAATGCATAGTCGTAATACCTCCCTTTCTCTCTTTATAGTAATTAATAATAATTATAACGCCTATTTATATACGCCTAGGGCTAATCTATAATACTTAATTACTATCCTAGAACTAGTTAAAAATAAATATAGAGTATAGTCCTTATAGCGATTAGGGACGTCCTACCTTAGTGTTACAAACGATAGAAGGCAGCGTCACTAAGCGGCCCGAGGAAGCGGCTAAGTGAATAATAGGCGGCAACGCGACCTAAGGGTCACGTGACGCGCTCACAGGGATCACGCGTAAGCATAGTAAGCGCCGCTCACTATGATCACTAGTAAGCAAGGTGATCCTAAATTACAGTAGAGAGATAGATAAGTATATAAGGGATAGAGATTCTAGTAGCTAGGCAGTCTAGATCTCTACTAATTAATCTAAGTAATAGTTTTACTATTAGGAATAACTTCCTAATAGTACTTACCGCATGCTATAATAAACCGACTTATCTAGTTGTAACGGTGGCTTATTCTAAGTCACAGAAAGGTCTGTTTCTTAGGAAGTGAGTTAGGCAAATATGAGCAGGCTCAATACTTAAAGAATCGGTTTATCGTAGCACGTGGTAAGTACCGTCAGGAAGTTATTCCCAATAGTGAAACTATTGCTTAGATTGATCAGTAGAGATCTAGACTGCCTAGCTACTAGAACCTCTATCCTTTATATACTTGTCTATCTCTCTACTGTAATTTAGGATCACCTTGCTCACTAGTGATCGTGGTGAGCGGCGCTCACTACGCTTACGCGTGATCCCTGTGAGCGCGTCACGTGACCCTTAGGGTCGCGTTGCCGCTTATTATTTACTTAGCCGCTTCCTTAGGCCGCTTGGTGACGCTGCCTTTTTGTCGTTTGTAACATAATACTCCTCCTCTATTAGTCTTGTCCTTAAGACCTCATTGTTCTTCGTAGGTCCCGCTTTTAATTTCTCCCTCCTATATCATTCTTTCTAACAGTATGTCTAGGCGCGTATAGAAACCGCGCAGTCGTACTTCTTCTAGTCGTGATACAACTTCAGAGCGTCTTCGTCTTACTTAGTATATTAAACTTTATGGTACCGATTCTCTTGACGAGATCATGCCTTGCACGCCGTGTCACCGTAAGCGCATTCGCTGCACTATGGTTGGTGAATCTACCGGTCGTTGTTACGAGTGCGCTCTTAAGGGCCGCCCTTGTGATGGTGTATTCGTTGGTTCTTCTTTAGAGCGCGCCTCCGCTGCTCTAGACAAGGTCGAAACTTAGGAGCGTTAGGCCGAGAGTGCTTTGGCCGAGGCTTAGGAAAAGGCTCTTTAGGCCCATCGTGATGCCGCGGAAGCTTTAAGTCGTCTCACTCGTCTTCGCAAACAAAAGGAGCTCCTTCGTTCTAAGGAAAAGGAGCTTTTCGAACGTAGTATGGCGGAGTTGGATTAGGAGGATGGTTTAAAGGATTGTTCTGCCTCTAATTTGCTTATCCTTGAATCTAAAGCGGTGGCGAATGTTTAGGAGGCCGGGGCTTTTGGCGTGGTGGACTGGGGATAGATTTTGTCCGGTGGAACTGCTTAATCATCGTTGGGCAGTTTTTGAGGTTTCCGATTGGTTCCCACGTGTTTTCTGAGTTTGGGTACCCTTTCTATTTGATGAGATAATGACGGTTTTTGATGTTTCCTCGTGCCTTAAGGATCCTTTCCACTTCGTACTTGTTTGTGTTTTCTACTGTGATTTTTGTAGCGATCGTAGCACTGTCTGGTGCTTTCTCTAGTAATGAAATATAGAATATGGGATGTATTTTCATCCCTTCTGGTAATGATAGTTTATAGTTGGTGTTTGATAGTTTTCGTTTGATAATGAATGGTCCTATTTTCTTCTAGTCGAGTTTGTCGCTGGGTCGTTTTGTCTTT
>JAFEME010000096.1:0-72834 GCA_018831755.1 Niveomyces coronatus | reverse complement strand
GAGCACACAGATCCAACTGATCTTACTGAGCAGTCACGTGACTTCCACTCGTGTTGCTCTGAATCACTTATGTCATCGGGGTCGGGCCGCCGCTGCAGGCCGCCTCCTTCATTCTCGTTTGTAACATTTAGCCTTATCTTAAGTATTATATATAAAGGTATATAGGAGGGTTTAAATATAAAGGTAGTTACTTTAAGGTATATACTTAAGAACATCTATAATTAGGTTCTTAAGGGTTTTTCTATGCTATAGGCGAGTTAGGGCCGTGCCTCCTATGTTAAGGCCTTTATCTAGTATAAGGTTATTACTTATTAGTCCTACTACCCCTAACTAGGAGGTTTCTAGCGGCACTACTACTATTGCCTTATCTTAGGGCTAGTATAGTATTATGCTAGGGTTAGGTCTATTATTAATTCTTTAATACTTACTTTCTTTTTAATTTTAACTTAAATATATAGGCGTGGCGACTAAAAACGCTATTTCTAGGCGTAAAGATATATAAATAGATATTTATAAAAGATATAAAGAAATAAAGAGGCTTAGATAAAGTTAATTATACTTATCTATTATTAATAGTTCTAAGTAATAATACCTAAGAGCATTATAAAGTCGACCTAGAGCTAGTCTAGTACCTATAGAGTAGGCTTAGTATATTAAGAAGTATAGCTATAGTAGTACTAGGATAGGTAATAGAGGTTAAAATTACTATAAATTATAAAAGGCCTTCTTAGGCCTAGGTATTATAAACAACACTACGTAGGGCTAGTCTATAGTAGGCGCACTATAAAGCTATAGTCCTAGTGCAATACTAGGAAAGAAGTTATATAATAGATTATTAGATTATTAAGATAATCTAGTAATAAAGGATTATTATAAAATATAAATAATCTAAATAATCTAAGAAATAGTTTTACTATTAGGAATAACTTCCTAATAGTACTTACTATATACTATAATAAACCGACTTTTTAAATATTAAGCCTATTTATATTTACCTAACTTACTTCCTAAGAAATAGACCCTTCTATAACTTAGAATAAGCCACTATTATACTAGGCCTAGCTATATATTACTAAGGGCCTAGCTTAGGTCTATATCTAGAAAAAAATAAAGATATAAGATATAGACTTAAAGATATAGAAAGATAATATAATAGTAGTTAGGGTAAAAATATACTAACTATAACCTTAGGTTATATTATTTATATATATAGATAGTAATATAGCCTTAATTCTATAGAATAGAGTATAGGATTAATATAAGGCATAGTAGAGGGCGGCCTAGGGGAATCTTTTAGAGGGCAACTATATCTAGTTTTTTACTATAGTATAGTACTAGTAAGATATTAGAGCTATATTTATAAATATTCTATAAGAGTATTTTTATCTAGAAAAGACAGAAAGGTATTAACAGTAGTCTAGGGGCGGCTTAAAGATAGCGTAGGGCCGGTTAGCCTTAGGAAGGGTAAAGGAGAAAGGCATTAATTATAGTAATAGATTATTAAGTCTTATATATCTAGAAATATAAAGGTCTATAGTAGTCTAACTCTTATATCTACTATTAGTAATAGGCTATAGTAAAGTAGTCTTAGGACTAGGCTATATATAGCCTATTATAGTTAAGGTATTTTATTTTTTTAAGGCTATTAGTAGCTAAATAGTCTTTAGGTTAAGGGTAGGCTAAGGCTATATATTACCTATATCTAGTAGTAGTTTAGTAGTAATAGGTAATATAGCTAAAGGCATAGTAGTAATAGTATTACTAGAGCTAGACTATATCTATATAAGATTTATATAAAAAACACTATAAATTAAAGAAAATATCTTAATAGTAGAGATTATTTATTATTTCTATACTATAAGTACTAATAATTATTAATAATTTTATAGTATATTTACTCTAAGGTTATATTAGGCGTAGTATAGCTATTATTATTAAGTTCCTAATACTTAGTATTATTATAAAAAAGGTAAGGTCTTAAAGAATAGAGGTCTAAAGGATACCTTTTATAACTATAGAATAAATATAATAAGATAAGGTCACGCTTAGCCTAAAGATATTTAGGATCTATTATTAGGCCTATATATATAGTTTAGTAGACAAAAAGAAAGTTAAAGCTATATCCTTGGATAAAAATTAGTATATAGCTATAATATTTTTATTATAAAGGCTACCTAGACTATAGCTATTATCTTTTATAGTGTTTAAAAGTATATTTTAAGCTAATAGTTATATATTAATATAATAAGTTTATAGTTATATTAGGTAAAGACTAGTTTTACTTTAAGGTCGCTTAGGGCCTATATTATAATCTATACTTAAAAACTTATAATAGGTTATATAGTAAAGTAAATTTAGTAATAGTTACTTAGATAATTTTAATAATAGTAAGATAGAAAAGGATTAAGATTAGGTTAGAAATAATATAAAAAAGTAAATATTTTATAAAAATATAAATTAAAAATTAGACTTTATTATATTTATTATAGTATATATAATATAATATTTTTCTAATTAAGGTTTTAATTAGGTTTTTAAAGTATTAGTAGTTTAGTATTAGGCTAGGCGTATTAAAAATCTTTATTAGGATGACTAGTCTACTTATTCTAATATTTAGACATTGGTAATTACTTCTTAATTATTAATTAATATATCTTAACTAAAATAGAAAAAGAAGGAAATAGGACTACTAGCACTAGCCTAGTTTACTACCTTAGGTAGTAAACTATTACATAGCTACTATACTATTAGTAGTACTTATAACACTAGCTATCTTTTCTTTTATAGTATAGTAGGGTCTAGTATTATAACAATAATAGCTATATAAGCCTAGTTAGACCTCTAATTAATCGCTATTACTGCGATTAATGCCTGATCTTTTACTAGTTTAGCATAACCGTTATAGAGGGCTGTTATAATTTTAGTCGCAAATTAGTAGGTGGCCCGGCTAGGTGCTAGGTTCGACTCCTAGGCCTAGCTCCGCCGCTTATAGGGCTGCAATAGGAATACTAGCTACTAGACGGCAGCGCCTAGGGATCATAATAACTGCCGCTTATTCTCTTGATTTGTACTAGCTAGAGAGCTAAGGAGGCGAGATGCCTAGTTTAAGAATCCCTAACTAGAGGCCTAGGGACCAGGCCTACGAAAGGGGGATATAGTTATAACAACAATAGCTATATAAGCCTAGTTAGACCTTTAATTAATTGCTATTACTACGATTAATGCCTGATCTTTTACTAGTTTAGCGTAACTATTATAGAGGGCAATTATAAGTATAGGGTAGATATAGGGTAGGTACCCTATACTAGGTTATAATAACCCCTAGTTATAGCTATAGTGGCCTTACTATTATTATTAGCTTAATAGTTATTAAGATAGCTACTAGTATAGGGTAGCTATAGGGTAGTGTCTTAGTAGAAATTTTATTTTATACTATAGATAACTCTATTAAAAAGTAGTTAGATTATAAAAAAGATAATACTATTTAAATTATCTTATTATACTAATTCTAATAGTATAGGTTTTAATATAGTTAGTTAGTAGCTAAGGAGTTAAATAAAGATATCTTTATTTTTACTATATTTTATACCTATTTATCTTAGCTAAATAATATCTATTATATATAATTTTAATACTATTTAATTTATTTTATTAAGCTATATTAAATAGTATAAGGTATAACTAATAAAATATAGGAATATAGGTTTAGTATAAAAATTAGGAGCTATAAGTTGATTTTTTAGAAAATATATATAAATAAATTTTATTGGAAATATAAAGTAGTATATAAATATTATAGGGCGGCAGCTATCTACCCTAGAGGTTAGAGGGTATATAAGAGAGGTAGGTTAGGCAGGCCTAGGTAGGCCTAGGCAAGTCTCCTAGAAATCCTCTAACTAGCTAGCTACTAGTAAATATAGCCTAGTAGATTAATTAATATAGGTGCTCTATAGGCACTATTAGAACTATATTAATTAATAATATACTAGCTATATTAGCTTAATAGCGCCTAAGAAATAATTTATATTAGGCTTTAAGGGTTTTTAGCTACTAGGGAAATTAAGCTAGAGCACTAGTAGTAATAAATTAATTAGTCTAGAGCTTTAGAAAGTAGCTATAAGGCACTAGAAATACTACATTATTTAAATTTAGCGCGCTAGAGGCGCTAAGTAAATTAATTAATAGCCTTATAGCTAGTAACTATAGTAGTTTAAAGGTTCTAAGGGTAATAGGATTAAGGCTCTAAGAGTACTATAGTAGTTAAATTAAAGCGCTAAAAGTACTATACTAATTTAATAGTAATACTAAGAGTATTAATTTAGTTAGAATATAGCGCTAGAGGCGCTAAAGTAATTAAAGAGCGATAGTCTAGGTGCTAATATCTTAACTAAGAGCTCTATTTTTAGTAGTTATAATAGTTAGTAGCTTCTAAAAGATTAAATACTAGCACTATATTTATTAATTATAGCTATATAAGCTTCTAGGGGAAAGAAAATAGATAGAATAATATATTATAAGCGCTATAGCTATTAAATTATATTACTAAAAACGCTAATTTAGTTAGTTATAGTGCTTAGTACGCTAGAAGTAAATATAGGCGCTTTTTAGGCGGTGAAGGTAGGCAGTAGCTAGGTTTTAGTGTTAGTAGATAGGTCTTAGCTATGCCTTATATAAAGGGTCTTTATTTAACTATAGTGTCTTTATAGAACTTCTAATAGGTAGCTATAGAGGCAATAGTATCCTCTAATGTATATAATCACCTAAATCTTATCTTTAAATATATTAGGTAGAGGATACTAAGCGCTATAAGGCAATAGTATCCTCTAATATATATAATTACCTTAACCTTATCTTTAAATATATTAGGATTACTTATAAAGAGGGCATAAGTAGGCTAAATAAAAAGATTTAGTAGAGAATAAAAGGAATAATAGCGAAATAAAGGTATAGGGGGCATTTAAGTAATATAATAGATAAGAAAAATAAGAGAAATCTAAGGTAATAGTGTTAAAAATAAAAATAAGCTCTTAGGGTAGTAGTAGCGCTATTACTAGTCTAGTAGGGTTTAGTTAACCTAACCCTATATATAAAGAGTAATTCTATTAGTCTCTATTAATATCTTTAGTGCTTAGTTAGGCGACTATTTTATTATAGCGTTAGTAGGGTTATTAGTGCTATTAATCTAGTGTATTTCTATAAGCTTTTAGCGCTTATAGCTCTAGTATAGCGCTATAATATTAATTATTAGGCGTTTTTCTTTAGTTATACTAAGCTTAGTAAGGTATTTATATAAGGATAGTAAGTCTCTATATATAACTATAGGTACTAAGGGTAGCTTAAGCTTAGTAGAGACCTACTAAAGGGTTATAATAAAGGCATAGCTAATATTAGCACTAAAGACTATACTATATAACTTATTTTAACTTAGTAGAGCTCTAGTAGATAATATTACTAGTAAGTAATAATATATTATTTCTACTAGACTCCTTATTACTAAGTAGAATAATATACCTTAGCTATAAGCTAAGGTCTTTATTATTAGTAAATAAGCTATTTATAAAGATATATAGTAAGCCTTTAATAGCTATAAAGAAATGTATTTTAGACCTTAATTAGTATTATTAATTTACTATTAAAGGCGCTATATAAGTAGTTAGAAATCTTCTTTAGCTAAATCCTAATACTAGGCAGTAACTAAAAGTATATAGGTTGCCTCTAGCTAGTAGATTATTATAATATAAGTACTATATATATATTATTTAATATACTCTTTAGTAGTCTATAGGGTAGAGATATATAAAGACTAGCCCTTTTAGATGATTCCTAAGGTACTATTATTCTATAGCTTAATTTAGTAGCTATTAAAAGTTAGAGGATAGTCTTAGTAAAGGAATTCCTTAGGCTTAGCCTATAGTTTTACTTTATTAAGCCCTATATACTCTTTATTACTAAAACTAGTAGTGCTAAGCCCTAGGGTATTATCTATTTACATACTAATAATACTAAACTTACTACCTTTAGTAATTAAAAGATAAGAGTCGTATATTAATATACTTATCCTAAGCTTTTACTAGTAGTAGGTTAAGTAGGTTAACTACTAGTAGGTGTCTACCTTAGTAATACTATATAGTAGTTTTTAGACCACTCTAATTATATTATTAAGGTATAAATCGTAAATCTATAAAGGTACTTATACTAGAATTATATATTAAAGGTTAGTAGAAGACTAAATATAGGCCTAGGTAATATCCTAGATCTAGAGCATAAGGCCCTAGGCTAGTAATATAAAGGCAATAGTAAGGATAAGATATTAGCTTATGTACTATATTATAGAGCTTTAGATAAGGATGCTATCCTTACTTTTATCTTAGTAGCCTTATAATATAAGTTAAGACTTTTTATAAGTAGTTAATAAGCCTTAACACTTTACCTTATATACTATCTAGGAGTTAAAAATCTAGCCTATATAGATAGTAAGGTCGAATTTAGTAAATTTAAAGATATTTTAGTATAAAAGATTATTAACCTTAGCCTTATTAGACGCCTAAAATAGATTACTAGGCATTATAATAAGCTTCTATTAGTATAATTAGATTACTAAATTAAAGTTAGCTTATTCCTTAGCTATAATAAAGGCTTCTATATTATAAGCTTACTCTTTTAGTTAAAAAAAATAAAAGCTAGACTTTAATATTAATATATAGGGTATTATTACTATAGCTTAGTTTTAATTTTTTTTTTATTAAAAAGGCTATATAGCTATTAAATAGAACTAATAGGTACTATTAAAGGTAGTAATAGTATAGGTCTTAGTATCTATAGCTATTAGTAGAAAGGGTCCTATCTAGTCTTATTTTTCTTACTATATAAGTACCTATAACTATAGTAGTAGCTTATATAGTAGCTAGGTATTAGGTCTATTATATATAGCTAGTATATTACTAACCTACTATTTAGTAAATAGCTATCTAGCTTTAATAGTAGCTTTTTAGATAGCTTTAGCCTTTTAGGCTACTATTACTATTAGTAGTAAGTTAGCTAATATTTAGGGGAAGGCCTTAAATACTAGTAAGGTTAGTACTAGCTTATTAGGGCTAGTAGTATTATTAATAGCCTTTATAGCTAGTTAAAGGTAGTCTTTAGTAGAAATAGTATTTCTTAGCTCTTTACTAATAATATTAAAAGCTTAGTATAGTAGGCTATAGTATCTTTTAACCTTACCTATACTATTATAAGCTTTAATAGGCACTTATTATACCTAGATCTCTATACCTTTAGCGTAAGCCTTAAATTTAGTAGAAGAGAAGTTCTTTCTATATTATAGATAATCTAGTTAAAGGGTCTAAAGTAGCTATTAATCTAGTATATATAGAGTGTGTCCTAGAGGGTCTTAGTAGTCTTAAAGGGTACACTAGTTTTATTTTTTAAGAATTTAGCAGCCTAGAATATTATAGCTATATTAATAATATAAAGTATAGGTTAACTATCTAGTACTATTATATTAGCTATAGTCTTATAATTAAAATTATAGTTATCTTATAGTATAAAGTAAAAGTAGCTAAAGGCTTTTATAGTAAGCTAGTACTACTTATAGGCTACTAATATCCTATTTATAGCCTTCTAATTAAAGTCTTTACCTACCTATAATAGTAGGTCTATAAGGCGCTTTATAGAAAGGTAGCTAAACTAGTATTATAGCTAGTATAGCTATTCTTCTATAAGATAGAAGGCTATAGACTCTATAGCACTTAATAGCTACTATAGGTATTTTTATTAGTAAATAATAAGCACTTTAATAGTGCCTTAGATAAGCTAGTCCTTAAGATTATCTAACTTAATACTAAGTGTATCTATATTAATAACTAAAAGTAAGAATAAAGTAGCTTTTAATAGCACCTAAAAGGTAATTCTTCTAAAAATAGTAAAGATAGTAATACTTCTAATAGCTATAGTAGAACCTACTCTAAAGTATACTATAGCCTAACTACTAGGCTTAATTAATAGGCTTAGTATCTAGTATATTAGGTCCTTTACTTAATAGATTCTAGTAGTTAAAGGATCTATAGCGCTAGTATTAGATAAGACTCCCTAGAAATAGCGCTTTAAATAGCGCTCTTTATAAAGAAATATAGTAGAGCTTATTAGTATATATAGGTCTTTATAGCTAAATAAGTAGTGTGTTATACTTACTAATAGCACCTAGAGTATCTACTAAGGGTCCTACTAAGTAATACTATAAAAGGCTTTAGTAGCGCCTAAGAAAAAAGTATAGATATCTTTATTATCTAACTAAGTATATTCTTTACTATCTAACTTATAGCTAATAAAGAATATATTATAGGCTTCCTAGAGGTTATTTATATTACTATCTTTTAGCTTATAACCTTCTAATTCTATTAAAAAGGCCTAGAAATAATAATTAGAAGGTAGTAATCTATTTAGAAGGCTTTATTACTACTTCTCTTAGGCGTTTTTCTATTTCTAGTTACTATATTTAGTTAATTAATAGTCCTCTTTTTAGTAGATTATTATAAACGACACTATATAGGGCCAGTCTACGGTAAGCGCACTACGAAGCTATAGTCCTAGTGTAACACTAGGAAGGAAGTTATATAATAGATTATTAGATTATTAAGATAATCTAGCGATAAAGGATCATTATAGAATGTAAATGATCTAAATAATCTAAGGAATAGTAGAGAGCTAAATAAGTATATAAGGAATAGTAATTCTAGTAGCTAGGCAGTCTAGATCTCTACTAATTAATCTAAGCAATAGTTTTACTATTAGGAATAACTTTCTAATAGTACTTACTATATGCTATAATAAACCAATTTATTAAGTATTAAGCCTACTTATATTTGCCTAACTTACTTCCTAAGAAACAGACCTTTCTATAACTTAGAATAAGCCACTATTATATAGATAAAGCACTTCTTACTAGGCTTGGTAGACTACTATAAGAATAGTTTTTTATAGAATTAGTAATTAATATAGAACTATTCCTTTACTAGCTATATATTTTTATATATAATAATATACTACTATAGGTTAGTAATTAAGCCCTTATAAGTATTAGTAGGCCTAATTAAGGCTATTAAGTATACTAGTATACCTATTATAATGCTTTAGAGTGTTCTTTTTATATTTAATAGCTTATTATTACCTCCTTCTTTATTAAAAATCCCTAAATATAGCTACTAGATCTTCTCTATAAGTATTTCTAGGCACTAAGAGATTGATTTTCCTAGATTCTACTAGATTATAGTATATAAGAATAGTACTTACTACTTACTATAGTATTTTTAAACTATAATAGGTAGCTTAAAGCGTTTCTTTAAGTATATAACTATTATAATATATAAGACTTATCTTCTTAATAGGTTATAGATATAGAACTTATATACTAGGCTAGTAAGTATAAGTAAAAGTATATAGGCTAGTTTATTACCTAGGTAGCCTATTCTTTTATAGTAGTTAATAAAGCCCTATAGCTTTATATTAAGGAAGTTATACTAATAGCTAGTATACTTCTTAGTCTCTATAATACTCTTTATAATATTAGATAGAGCCTTAGAAAGATTACTATTATATCTTTTAAATCCCTCTTATACTTAGTAGTTACTAGTATAGTATATATTCTATATTAAAGTATAAGATAGGCCTTATTAGGCTCTTTTAACTTAGGAATACTAGTTAGAAGTATTTTAATAGGCTTAGGTCTAAAGAATATTAGTATCTTTATTAATAGTTAGTAATTAGGACGCTAAATATTCTAGCTATTAGTAGCTATTATTATTAACTATTATACCTATCTTTTAGGCTATATTAATAATTTCTTACTAACGTTATTAATAAAAATAGTTATTAAAGGCGCTATAGATTATAAGGCCTATTTTTTAGGCGACTAGGATATTATATTAATAGAGGTAGTCTTAGAGCTTAAGTAGAAGTTATCTATTAGCTAGTTTCTATATTTTTATTATCTAGTAGTTATATTCTTTAGCTAGTAGTTCCTAGAGACTCTTACTATAGAACTACTAGTATATATTTAGTAGTAGTATATAGAATATAATAGTGTTTACCTACTCTTTATTTAGTTAATTTACCTTATTACTATTAGTATAGTTTAGTTCTTTAAGGCACTTTTTCTAGTCTATTAAAAGGACTAAGAGAAATAGTTATAGTTCTAATAGTATTAATAGGTAATATTAGCTACTAATTAACTATTAGGATGCCTTAGAAGAGACGCTTTTAGCTTTTAGGCCTTATAAAGCTATTTTTTATAAGGTCTATTACTATTCTATAGTTAAAGCTATTTTTACCCCTTTCTAGGTATAGTTAAATAAAGAATAACTAATTCTATCTATTTAACTACTAATTAGTGTTAAGATAACTAGTCTATTTATTCTAATGTCTAGATATTAGTAATTACTTCTTAATTATTAATTAATATATTTTAACTAAAATAGAAAAGGAAGGAAATAGGACTACTAGCACTAGCCTAGTTTACTACCTTAGGTAGTAAACTATTATATATCTACTATACTATTAGTAGTAGTTATAATAGTCTTATATTAGAAAAATAAATAATAATAGTTAAGCTTTCTCTAGCTAGATAGTAGTTAGCTATATACCTACTACTACCTTATTCTAGAAGTAGTCTAGCTTTATACTATATCTAAAACTTAGGTTATCTTTTTGTTACTTACTTTAAAATTAATTTTATTTAACTTATATAGGCATAGTAACCTAAAACACGATTTTAGCTATAGAGGATACCTATTAGCTTTATTATTACTATTAGCTTTATTAGCTACTATTATCCTTATATATCTATCTTACTATTACTTTATAATTTCCTTATATAGCCTTACTAGCTTAGAAGTATTAATTTTTTAATTAGTATATATCTAAAGCTCTTCTATCTCTAATTCTAATAAAATAGTTTTTTTTAAAGAATTTACTAGTTTTAAGGTAATACCTCTTAATAAAATTCTATATTACTATTATAGTATATACTATATAGTACTACTAATTAAAACTATACTCTAATACTACTACCCTAAGAATTTTAAACTTCTTTTTTATGTTTTTAAAAGTCTTTTTAATCTAAATTTAAAGCTATAAGTGCTATAGATTATATAGCTTAGCTATTATTTAAGGTCTAATTTAGTTAATCTTTTACTCTTATAAATAATATTATACGCTAGTATATAGGATTAGGATCCTTAGAATAGTTCTAAAACTAGTATTATATAGGTAAAATCTATAATTAGATATTATAAGTCTTTTATTAGTTATAGCCTCCTTAATAAATATATAGAAATATATACTATTAAGTCTTATAGTATATATTATATTTTATAAGACTACTAACTTCTTATTATTAGACTATTTTTTAAGGCCTTTAGCTACTTAAGCTTTTATATAAATATTATTAATTATACTAATATAGCTACTTATTATTTTATTATTTATAAATTTTAAGCTAGAAATAGTAATAAATTAGTTTTATAAAATAAAGCTTATATTAAGGATCTTATTATATAATTTTACTAATTATATAATAAGTATAGTAATATTATAAATAATAAAAAGGCAGCGTCACTAAGCAGCCTAAGGAAGCGGCTAAATAAATAATAAGCAGCAACGCGACCTAAAGGTCATATAACGCGCTTATAAGGATCACGTATAAGCATAGTAAGCGGCGCTTACTACGGTCACTAGTAAGTAAGGTGATCCTAAATTATAGTAGAGAGATAGATAAGTATATAAGGAATAGGAATTCCTATAGCTAGGTAGTCTAGATCTCTACTAATTAATCTAAGTAATAGTTTTACTATTAGGAATAACTTCTTAATAGTACTTACTATATACTATAATAAACCGACTCTCTAAGTATTAAGCCTACTTATATTTACCTAACTTATTTCTTAAGAAATAGACCTTTCTATAACTTAGAATAAGCCACTATTATAAGTAAACACTACTACTAGTTATCTTTAAATAAGTCTATAGCTTAAGAAAAAACTAAATATTATAATTTTAATTATAAGTATTATCTATTTTAAAGCCTTTAATTAAGTATGTTTATTATACTAGCTAACTAGTAATTTAAGTACTAATTTTATTATATAAAAATAATTATAGAAAAGACTACTTTTATTTTTAGAGAAACCTTATTCTTTATTATAATACTTACTATAAGTTAGCTTCTACTTAATTAAACGCTTAATTATTATAGCTTCTATAGAAAAATAGTCCTTAAGTATAGTTAAAAAAGTCTTTTTAGTATATTAATAATTAATTCTTTTAACTTTATTAGTTAATTTAACTAGCTAGGTGCTTTTAAGTTAATTAAAATTATTTATTATAGTATTATTAGTAATATTTATTATTAATTTTTATTTTTTAAGTTAAAAAACACTAATATCTAAAAGTAAAATAAAATTAGTAAGTTTTTCCTTATTCTAAGGTATCTTTATTTTAACTAATATTATTTAGGAAAATTAAAAAAAGATATATTTAAAAATTTATATAATTCTAAGAGAGTAACTAGTTTTTAAGAAAAAATAAGAAATAAATAATTTCTTACCTATCTATAGGTAAGCGCTATATAAAGACCTACTTTAACGTTTTTTTTTTTAAAAATTTAAAATAACAAAATAAGCTATTTTTAAAGTATTAGTCCCACGGCCTTACCACCATTAGATATACTGCGGGGGCATGACACGAAGCCCCACTCGCACTGACGAGGTGATCGCGCCGTACCACGACAGTTCCATCATCTGCACTGAAGCGTAGCCAAACAAAAAGGAGTGGCCGCTGCTAAGCAACCAGCTGTCACTTTTCATACCTACATCGGCGCCGCCGCAGTCTTCGCCACATACTTTCGATAATGAAGAAGCTCGGCTTTAGCAGGAAGAGTGGTGATGGGGACGACAATCACAGCCATGCTCTCTTCGGTAGTCGCAAGAAAGGATCAACAACGTCAGCAGCGTTGGACAATCCATACGCTGGACACGGAGCACCAAAAGTTGCTGATCCATATGCCGATTCGGCAAAATACTCAAACGTCCCGCCGTATCAACAATCTCGCTCCGACCTCAACGCTACTCGAACTGGCTTCCCGGGTGTTCGGCGGCAGGATGGTCCCAATCGACCGGACAATCATGAAGGTCATACATCGAGCAGCTACGATTCTGTAAGAGGTTACGAACCTGGTGGATATGGCAAGAGCTCGAACTTTGACTCACGCCGCGCCATGCCCCCGAGTAGCAGAGGCCCTGCCGGCTATGGGGGTTTCGGACGCACAGACAAAGATGGACAAGACGACAATAGGAATGCTCTGCTCGGGGATGCACAAGAGAGACATGCACAAAAACTGAAGAGTGCCGAGCCAGGTGGAAACTATGCTCAGACTGATTCGTCATCGTCGTTGCCACATAACGGTGGTGGCTATGGTGATCAGAGAGAGCTGACCGAAGAAGAGCAGGAAGCAGCCGAGTACCAAGCCATTCTTGCAGAGAAGCGTCAACTGCAGCAGGAAAGTGCCTCGTCAGTATCACGCTCTGTGCAAATGGCTCGACAAGCCAACGAAGTAGGTCGTGCCACGCTTTCGCGCTTGGGAGCCCAGGGAGAGCGGCTTCACACTACAGAAAAGAATCTAGATCTCGCCGCCAATCAGAACAAAGTTGCACAAGACAGAGCTGCCGAGCTGAAAACTCTGAACCGAAGCATGTTTGCTGTCCACGTCTCCAATCCTTTTACTTCGAAACAGCGGCAGCAAAGAGCCGATGAGCAAGTCATGAACCGTCATAGATCTGAGCGTGACCAGAGAGAGACTACTCGCCGCGAAGGATTTGCCGCCAACCAGCGTCTCGAGTCCACTTTTCGCGACATTGATTCTGCAGGGCTCTCGAGACCGCAGCAACGCACCAAAAAAGACTACGGGAAGTTCAACTTAGACGATGAAGACGGAGCCGACGAGCTTGAGGACCAGATTGATGACGGCATCACCGAACTCGAAGGCCAAGTGTCAATGATGAATATGGTCGGCCGCGCGATTGGCAAGGAGGTTGACTCGCAAAATAAGCAAATTGAAAGAATAATGACAAAGGTCAGTCTACCTACTTCAGACCGGAACGCATGATAGCTAATCAGTTTGATAGAGCGATGCTGTTGATGATGCTACGCGCATGAACCGCGAGAGATTGGCACGAATCAAATGAAATACGAATTGGGACCTCGTTGGCAGCCTCGTGCTCGATCCTTCTGTCACACGGTTTACACAATATACTATTTTTGTGAGATGTTCTATATGACCTTGAAGCTCTTTAACAAGATACTCCATAAAATATTAATTTATTGTTCATCATTTTCACAGTAGTATTCATAATGAAAAGCTTCAATATCAGGAAAGCTAGATCATGTTGTCCCATATATATGAGATCTGAAACGTTGAAGTACAATGAGGCTTCTTGAACACAACGGCATTGTAAGCTAGCTTCAAGCTTAGAAATGTCGCTGTATTCGCCTTTTTTAAAGGTAATAATAGTTGATAACAGAAGAAAGATATCAGCAGTACCTTTGCTGTCGCTCTGGACTTCTCGGGCATCAATCCTCTCCTGCATCAATCTTGTGAAATGGATATCAAAAGGCACACAGGGCGAGTGGTGAATCAGCAGAGCCCACTGGACGTGACGTTGTGACCCTGAAGCGTGCCATCCGTGTGCTAATGTTGAAAGGGCAGTTCCTAATATCTCAGCCTTTTATGTTTCGTAGGAGCCTCTGTAAAGCATGCATCAACGTATAGCTGTACAGAGTGTCCACGCTGTAGTCATGTGTGAGAGACGACACAAAGGGCTCGAGGGCGTGCATGCATCGAAGGGTTGTCAACAGCGTAGACGCAGAATTGCACTCTAGAAATTTCATAGAATGGAGTTGGCTCCCGGTACTTCCCTGAGTGTACATTCTGGTTTGAGAGGTGGGAACCCGAGAGAGATGTAATATTGCGTGAGTTTTGCTCCGGTCAGTACGGCGTCAAAAGTTTCTCTTGAATCATCGTCCTGAGCCCATTTCCTTCAAGTAGCCGTCCTTTCTGAGACCAAACTTATAAGAGGCTGACATTGATGGATCTGATCTGTGCCACCAAGTTTGGCCATCAGAACTTGCGTCAGCGCATTTTCTAGCGACTCGCCCCTTAAGACTGCCTCCCCAGTCCCTTACGTTAGCCGTGGCCTGTGAAGACGTGCCGCGTTCCTAGTATTTTGGACGTCGCTATTGTAGGATGCCTGGAGCAGTCCCGCGCGTGGGTCCTGGAAGAGAAAGTCAAAGACCATACTACCCGAGTTCCCCACTCGTGATTCGGCGACATCCATTCCGAGGCCGCTCAAGAGGTGAGCTCGCATGTACTCGCCATATGTGGGTGTCTTGTCGGTGTCGGCGTTGATGATGGCTAGGTCGGCTAGGTGCAGAATCTCGCTCTCGTTGATCGACTGTAGGCCCCTGCTACGGTGGACATCCTTCATAAGAGTGTTATCACCTACTTCCACGAGGATACCCAGTGCCATGGATGTGGCCTGGATCCGTCGATAATGTCAGTGGCGCCCGGAGCCGTCCAAAAAAGCATTTGTGGCACAGTTAACTTGGTTCGGTTGCGCTGCTACTTGTACCGGTAATCGAGCTGACGAGTAACAAAAAGTCTAGGGAGGACTCATGCCTTGCAGAGCGAGCCCCATGTATATTCCTGCTTTCTACAGGCTTTAGCTTTGAGGCCGCGATGCCGGTCCACACGGCGAGGCGAAGACCAGTGACTGGCTCTCACGGACATTGGTGCGTGTATAATGTTCCCAACCTAATCCTAAACCCTTTTTATGGCCTGTTGCATATCGGCAAGTACCATCAAGTTGCCGATGATGAATTTGACCTGACAACCTTCGCACTCTATAGCGATAACGAACATGGCTACTAATGACTTTGAAGTTCCTAATCGGAAAGACAGACAAGTTTACGAGCACCTAGCCCGACATCCACCGCGTGCTTGAAGCGACTGTTCCGCTAAGGCAATCGATCATGATGTGTGTCTCGACTGGACTAAGGATTGACCCATATCCTCGAGGCAGCAAGTAAGTGACTATCAGCAAGCTATGACGATACCAACAATTCACAGCGGCAATATTTGTTGTCGTGCCGCTCGGGAGATCGCGGGAGTCTTCTACATATATCTTTACCTTTGAGCCAGGAATCTTCACGTACAACCACTTTACCTTTACGTGAAGGCTGATAAGGAAAGCGTACGGCTGTCGTGATTTGTGAGAAGTCAGATACGTGACAGGGCTGGATTGGCCGCAGGATCCTTCACGCATAAGATGCAACATCTCACTCTAAAGCCTGTGTCTGTATTTAGCACTTCCGGCCTCTGTAGTAATTATGTGACATTTGGTGAGTATACGTAGAATTTCCATTCAAGTGTTGCCTATGCGCAAGCCGAGCAGAATCGAAGACGTGGAAGCTTACGCTTCGTCCAAGACTAGACATTCCAAACATTTAATTGTCGAGAATATCTTTCTTGCCTATCCTGACGAAATAAACTAGCGGAGTACAGCATGCGAGGCTCGCATGAAGAAGGCAGTCGGGTAGAGAATTGAGCACGACGGCGACGCCGCGCCGATCGGTGGCCTCGTGCAGCGATAGAAGGAAAGATGCATTGCAGGAGCTGAATATGCGCGATCTGGGTATTTTAAATGTCCGAAATAGCGATTTCATCTTCTCGTAGACTCCAGCCGAGGCGAAGACGCTCGCAAAAATATGCTTGGCGACTTGTATTGCCGCCGATCCCACACCAGCAGGGCTCGAATGAATTTAGGATAGACTACCCGGGCCTCATTCGCGCTAGATGCTTAAGAAAGTATACGGCCGTCATGAGATAAGGGGAAGGGTAAATATGGACCTGGAATCTCCTGTTGGTAGCATGGCGGAACAATCCGATATGGGCACGGCTGCGAGGTTGCAGAATCTTTCTGGAGATGCGGCGACAAACTTGTTGCCAACGCTGAGATTCTTAACGGGAGGACCGATGCGGCAAACCACACCTCTCAAGTTATGAGAGCGGCACTAGTCTATATACTTGAACTTGTTGTTTAGGTTACAGACGTCCTGCGTGTAAACAAGCTAGTTATGATGATGGCTCACTGGCTTATGAGAATGCGTCACCTTTGTATTTCGCCTGTGGCACTTTGCTTCCACCTCAATCTCACCTGCTATAAGTGGTTTGGGATGCTCGAGCTGGCCCTCGGGCCAATTATCCAAGTAGTTGGACGAGTTTATCTTGAGTTGTATCAGCACATGGCTTCCGAATGGCGCAGAGCAGGTATTTTTCTGCTACTTCTTCTGGAGCGTTAGGTTGAGAGGCGCATCTGGGATCGGACGATTTCCATACATAGTGCCTCTGTGCCCTACATTCAGCTGTAGAAAGCCCTAAAGACAGTATGCAGAAATGCAGTTGAGATGTTGCGCGTTGCCAGAGTCATTTTAAGTGTCTCCCCAAAGTCAAAAGCAAAGTGGCAAGACACTCTTCTACCGTGATGACTTTAGCCACACCGTCTGGTGATTTTGGTCTCAGGACAATCCTCAGCCAACGTGTCCCCAAGCGTGACCCAGAAAATGTGGGAGGCGGTGGTGTTGAGAATGTGAAAGCGACAAAGCGCTTTGGCTGAAACCTTTTGTAGTATCAGCTTGGCTTCCTCTATTGATAGTATGACACGATATCGCGGTGGCATGACGGCGCATCAACTTATTCAAAGTGCAGAAGCCCGGCATTAGTCTTGTGCTCTCGACGAAGATGGTACTCAAACCGCACGCTCAAGGCGAACTTCACATCGGATTTGGCTGGGTGGACATGGCCCATCAAAAGAAGAGAACTTATTGTTTATTACCCATTACCGCGGTCATCGATAAGCACTGCCTCGTCAACTTCACCCGGCCTAAAACTGGACCGACGGCAAGGCGTCTAAAGAATAGATTAGCACAAGCCCGGCGTTTGGAGATGCGGAATTAAATATGGATTCGAATTTCACTACACCCTCGATGCTCGTAACAACCACGTCATATACATATAGTGCCAAGCCTGGATTGCCTCAGGATGCTTCTCGAAATCGATCTTCATCCTGCATCTGCACAATATCTCTGTTCTTTGTCTGTATCCACGACCGATGGCTGGAAAATAGCGATAGCTTTCGTCAGCTCCTAGATCAAGCGGTGTATCCGCCAACTGTCTGTTGCGTCATGTTGAGAACCGAAAGCCTCTCATCTGGCTTCTGATCAAGTCCAAGCATGCGGTCACGACATTGCGCGGTTCCGCGTGTGTGATGCGCGATTGTGTTTGAGCCTCGTAAGTAGAGATCACGCCGAGGAATGTGATATCGAGCTTCCAAGTAGCCCGTAGGCTTGCAACGCGCACTCTGGGTGGCCCGGTGCTCTTGACGACGCCCTGGTATGCAAAGACTCGCGCGTTGCTGAACCTGACCAGTATCTGACCAGCAGGGGTTATCAAGTTCTGCATCTGCCCTGATACCTCTCATTCCGGTTCGCACTACGCGTGACTAGATGTCTCAAATTTCGTCTAGAACTTGAATTCGATAAGAACGAGGTCCCGAATTTTGTCACGGCGCCTAGCGGCGGCACTGATAAAGCACGTCTTTCATGATGCTATTAACGACAGTGGGATGAACGAAGTATTTCCCCTCGCCAGTACCAGTGTAGTTTGACTTGCTAGGAAACAGGTATGCCCTCGAGCACGCCCTCCTGTCTTCTCTTCTTCCGGTCACTAGATATTTGCCGCAGCACCTTGAAGGGATCGCCGCCATTGAAGCCGCTTTCCTTGAGTCGTCGTTACCACGTACGTGGAGACAAATTGGGCATGACAGCCTGGTTCGAGATGATGTGGTTCTACGGGGACAGCTCGCAGTGGGCGCAGCAGGCCACGTGCCCAGGAAAATGTATCTCATGCTGCCTATCCCAGTGTGAACTGATGTTGCACTGCCACCGACTCGTTGGGTTTGACACGCAAGATATGAGTAGCGCTTGCAGCTCTGTAAAGACCTCAATTGTCTCACCACTCTCTGGCAAATCCAATGCTTCCATGAAGTTGACCTGACGCAAGGAGATGCACGACTTATCGAATCACTGCTTGAGACTCGCCTGGTAAGTGACTTCGATGACCATGGTGATGAGGCCTGCCACGGGAATCGAGATCGTTGGACCATTCCTATGGTCTCCTAGCCAGGACACCTCATTTGTCGAGACGACATTTCCCCAGACCAGAGTCACGTCACTACCGGCAATCGTTTCAGCCCGAGCAGCTCGTGCCGCCCATAAACACTGTTGCTGACTTCCTGGTTCCACCACGGCTCCTTCCTTGGCACCACGGTCTGAGAGTCCCATGGATAAGGGTGCAGTGATGTGATACTCTTTTCGTGGTCCTGGACTGCCTGACAGCGTTTCCTGACAGCGTTTAAATCGAGACGATAGCCACCGCAAAACAGAGGTCTAGCGAGGCTCAGCCAGTTCCGTGACGCTTGTTCTGTTATGCAGTGTACGCGCAGATCTCAGTTGGCTGAACCACTGAAGGATTTATTGAGGCTTGCATCCGTCTGATCGAGACTTGAAGGGCTAGATGCGGTCTAAATTTGAGGACGGGCGGTTTTTCTTCGAGGGTGAGGCCGCTTCTCAAGGTATCGGTGAAGAGGACCATTTGTTCGAGGTTCTTGCGTGACTACCCCGGTGACCTGGTCTCGTCACGGACCAGCACGTCACCAGTCCAGTCACAGTTGATGGTATCCTGACCAAACTTGCTAGCTCATAGAGTGGCTCATCTCCCGTAGTGACTCGTGCAACCAGTGTCTAGTAGCTATCGCCTATTTGGCGGCACATGTGGTGAGATTGGTAGGCGATTGAGTTAGTTCTTTTAAGAAGCTAGTTGAAGACCTTGTCACGGTCCATCTTCACTCTTAAAGCCTCAACTGCAACCGTGTCTGCGCCCGCAACCACGCGGCGCGTTGAGTTGACGCAGATAATTCCGCTCAGCCCACAGGTCCCAGCTCCTCCGGATGCATCAGTGCCTCGTCCGCAACCGACGGTGTCGCCTCTGGGAAGGACAGTAACCAGCGCCGACGGGCGCTGCCTGCGATAACGATGTCTTGTGCGTTGACAAGCAGAACGGGTTCGCGACAACTGATGTGTCAGGTCCCATATGCGGCTGCGATCCCGGCAGAGGCTTGGCCATGATGAACACTGGCTTGACAGACCAGTTCCTAAGCAATATCTAAAAACACCACTGCGCAATAACTAATCAAAACTCATCCCAAGCCACTAAACGCACACCGTGTCTCGTACAGACGTTTGCTTTGGGCTGCGTGGTGTCCTTTCCAAACATCTGCAGTACGGCGGGCATCATACTGACATGTGTGGGAAATGGAGATGAGGCTGTAGCTGGAACTGGAGTTCCAAGCATCACTTGCCAGCCGGAACCGCGCGTGCTGAACAGCTCGTGGCGAGACACTGATTACTTGTTCATATAATAACGACGAACTGACAAGCATCTGCGGCCCGCCCTGCGTCGGACGAGATGAGCCATGCGCTGCTCTCTTTCCCTCTCTCTCTCTACTCACAGATAGACTCGGGCCCTGATGTGAGTGTGGGTGTCTGCATCGGGGGGCGCGTAGGGAGACATGGTGTCGGGAGTCGACGATGCGAATGAATGAGTGTGATGGAGATGGAACAACTGAGTATAGTGGGTGCATAAACAGTTCTCCGGACTTTTGCACCAACCACTAGCAAAAAGATTAGGCATTCGTTGTACTGCACTCTGCACGTTACAAGTGAGTGGGTGCACTGTAACATGGCCAGAGGGCTAGCGGGTACACAGCACTGTATATAGGATCTCGGTACCTGGAGTGAGTCGAACGGTCCATTAGCACTGTGCTGTACTCCCGCGATGGGCGCCAGGGGAGATTGGACTTGGAGCCCGCCCCCTGTTGCCGCTGCCACTCCCGCCCAGACCTAGGTCGTACAGTAGCACCAGTTGACAAAAGAGCCGTCACCCTCTGCTTAGCCCATCGAGGTACAGTACCTTGATTTACATACGGTAGGTCCCAGTAATTCCGAACCAGCTCACTAAAACACACCAAAAACACACCCTATTTAATAGTTATTATCTATAGAGTGACCACCTATATAAAATCTATAATAAATATAAATAAATTCTATAATAGTTATTCACTATAAAGGTATTTTTTAAACTTTCTTTAGGTGCTAGATATTAAGTAGTAGTAGAGTAAAGTTAAAGTAAAATAATAAAAGTGCTTTTTACTAGTAAATTTAGTAAGTTTTACTTTTACCTATTTTTAATAAATTCTAGAGAATTATTTAAAAAATACTATAGGTATATATATAAGATATAATAGATATATAAGGCTAATAAATTTAGAGTATTTTTAAAAAGTATTTTAATATTTTCTAGAGGTAGCTATCTACTATTAAAAATTGTGTATTTTAGTAGGATTTAGCCACTGGTTCGGAATTAATGGGACCGACTGTACCTGCCTCCTGAAGCGAAGACGCATTCCCGTACAGGTAACCAGTGCACGGTATTGTGCAATCTCTCCAGCGTCTTCTCCCCCGGGGTTCGCGTCCAACATCCAAAAGACGCCGCCACGACACCGAGACTCCTCATGAACCTAGGCAGCAGGTTCCAGACGACTGGTCATCTTGGACGTCACCGTCATGCGACGCTCCGTGATTATGCGCACGCGAAATACGCCCCTCCAACTGAACGAGTGCTGCGCGGCCCAACCTGGTCCCCTTTGACGCGGCTGATGTGTGTGATGAATCATGGCCAGAGCCGTGTTTTTATCACAGTAGTGCTTGCGATGGATGAGGCAATGCAATTTGGCCATTGTTTGACGAAGCTGGCTATACGCCAGTCGCTTCATTGAACAAACCACTGTAGACGCGTATGCTCAAGTTTTGTTTATTGGTGTTTCACTTCCCAGTCCTCTCTCATCATACTTTCCATGTTTACGCTAGGCGCACCACAAGCGAGTGTGTGTCTGTTTGAAAGGTTTATTGTGCTTGGTGTATGGCGTACATACGTCTCACAGATTGTCATTGACCCGGGCGTTCCCTTTGCCAACCCTTTGCGGTATACTTCTCTACGCAGAGTGTTTCCAGTTACATCCAGTGCTGGACTATTGCACACCGAGGCACGATCGCTCTCGTCGCCGTATACAACATGGGACTCATCTTCGACGTCATAACCGGTCTCTTAATCTTGAAATTTCCAATGCCCATCATCATTCGCTTACAAGTCTCCGGAAAAAGGGGCTGTCGCCTTAGTCTGTGTATTTATCGCTGGTTACATGCGAGTAAACGCGATGTTCATTCCTCTCACGTATTCATCCTTGATATCTTTATCGATGACTTGAGATAAGTACCTTGACCACACCCTTAGGTCGAATAGGCGCTTCCATCTCAGTGAAACCCTTTCTTGGTGATCTAGACATATCTTGGTAATCCGGAAAATGGCCTTCCCTCCTTTTACTCCCCATTGTATTTGGCGTTGCGCTTGACAGACTTAGCCAAGAACACTTCACCGCCAAGACTTACTCAATCATACTTTGCTATGGACCTACGATTATATGTTAGCAAAACTGCAGATTCAACAGGACTGTAAGGCCGAAACACATCTTACACTCCAGAATCGACCACCAGGGTTTGTCCATTCACATAGCTAGCTCCAGGGCTGGCCAGGAAGTGAACCACGTGCGCGATTTCCTCCGGCTCGGCAACTCGGCCAAGAGGCATTGATTTATTGATGATTTCCCCGACCGCGGGCTGCTGCTCGATGCCCTTCTGGAGCATGGGCGTGTTGGTAAACCCCGGACAGATCTCATTGATTCGGAGACCGCTTCGCAGATTCTCCAAAGCTAGTTTCACGATGGATTAGCGGAGCATTATGCATTATATATATACATGTGTGTGTGTGTGTGTGTGTGTGTGTGTGTGTGTGTATGTGTATAGAGTTCAGCTCCCAGGGTGGGTTGAAAACAACAACACCACCGAAATCATCATCCTTAGAAGTAATGCGAACTTACCAGCGCATTTCATAATGCCTCTGGCGGCAAACTTGCTCGCTGTATACGTTGCAGACTTGGCCCCGCCAAGAACAGAGGATAACGACGTGATGCAGATGATCGATCCTGGACCGATCTTGCGAGAACCATTGCGTCCCTGAATAGAAAGACTTTCTTGGTATTTCATAATCTTGATTTCTGCTTGAAGGCAGTGCAACAAGCCTTTAGCATTGACGTCGTGCAACCGGTCGTACTTTGAAGGGGTGGGGGTCAGCATCAGCTTATAGTGGCAAGGAGGACACTCCAAGAGCCAGATATAAGCCAGCAATAGTAAATACTGTTCCACTCGGATCTATCACCTCCAAAAAAAAAAAAAAGAATAGGGCCCGGGAAACGTACCTCCTCCTCCTCCACAGCCAGCAAGTCGGCTTCCTTTGTTCGCGGGACCTTGAAATGTCAGCAAAGCCTCGCTTTTACACTACACAGCATTCTCTTCGACATACTCCGGCGCAGTTGACGGCATAATCAATTCTGCCAAACTTGTTCTTGACTTCCGCCACCATATTATCGATCGACGCCCGGTCCCGAACATCAACACCAAAGGCTAATGTGGAATAGCCCTCGGCCGTTGCGATGGTCTTGCTCTTTTGGGACCCGGCCTCGGCCGCACCATGGTCTATGTCGGCAAAGATTACAGCTCGCGCGCCCCTCTCGGCAAAGGTGAGCGCGGATTCAAGACCGATGCCGCTACCTGTGCGATCCAGGACCATGAGCATGAAGTCCCTCGAACGAAGGGGGGCGGACAAGACACCCACCGGCACCGACGACCAAAGCTACACCGTTGACTTCTGTGGCCATGTTCAAGGAAGCTATGGCGAGAACAACAAGCTTGGAACGGATAGTTAAACACAGCTTGCGGAAAGAGATGAGAGAATGTAGGTCGAAAAGGGAGGGGGTCATTGTGCTTAAGCAGAATGTTTCCTCCGCGGATCAAAGCAAGCCCTCGCAGCAGGACCCCGCATCACCTCCGTCACAGAACTCGGCCGCCCACCAGCCGCGCGCTGCTTCGAGCGACAGACATCACTACTGCTAAGTCTCCTTTCTCCTTCCGGGCCCCCGGCTCAACACCGTTGGCGCCGACGGTAAAGGTTCTAGGGTGGGCCAACGCCCAGTTTGGTGCAGCACAAATAGGTACATAGGTACGTCAAACGGCAGCTAGAATCTACGTTGGGGCATTGTCCTGGAAATGTGGCGTCTCGTACGGACCGCAAAACGGCGATACATTTATTTCGATAGGCAATACCCATGAAACGAGGTACCTTCTCTATATCACTTCTTCAATTATTGGCTCAAACCCCTGCTCTTCTCCAACGTACAGCCTTAAAAACGTCACCCAGGGAATAAGCTGGGCTAGATGAGATGGTGGGGTCTGGTGATTGGTGGAGCCCGCTTCGATAGAGCCACACCCCCTCCTTCTGAGCTGACTGACTCGACACTCACACTCTGCAGTAATGAGGCTGCCGGAGTCAGGTACAGTACTTTCTTGCATGCCTACATGTTTTCGCGCTGCATGACATAAAAAAAACTCATATAGCAGCCATCTCGACTTTCGGAGTCTTGACAACTTGTCATGCGTGGACAAATGTTTGGTGCACAACTTGACTATACAATATAGCACGTCATGTTGGGAAGACACCCGTTCAATGGTTGCTGGAACAGAGGTTTCTCTTTATCACAATAATGGGCACTCTGTTGAAAGTTCGTTATAAATAACATATTAAGCATATATTGAGTATAGCGCGGCGATTATAGCATTAAAGCTGGTTGACTTATAAGACTATTAAAACCCCCGTCCTATTCGACCATATTAATAATTGATCCTATTATTGACGCCAGTCATACGGGTATGGACCCAACCCCTTCCACCCACTTGACAACCGGTGCGACTTGATAAGAAGGCTTGTAGCCGGCAAAAATCAGGCCACGTTTATAGCCATGCCGCATGATGTCACTGAAGTTCAGTTCAGTTCGCCTGTGACTAGCGCGCGCCCATAATGCTGAACCAATATCGGCAGCTATCGAAATGACGATGCGTCTTTTGTCAAGGGAGGCCATCCCGTGGTCCTGTGACTGACGGTAGCACAAACGGCACGCTCCAACCTCAGATCACAATGCATCCGATTACGCCGCCAAGCTTACTCCATAAGTCGCTAGGCTTAAACTTGGCCCTTTCAATACCCCCCAACAAGACGATTCAATCTAGTACTGTGTGCAATTTTTTTTTTTACAGTTCTCCGCATCATAACGACCGTTCAAGCATCCGGTTCTTTCTACGACAGCCGCGTCTAAAGAAGGCCTGTTGTGAAAGAGCAAATGTCTCCCTAGGCCTTCTATGCTGAAGCATATTCTTATCCACATGGGGACAGATTCTGGACCGTATCACTCGCGTAAACTTCTCTCTTCTTGATTGGAAAGAACAATGCCAATTACTTATTTTCCGCTGATGGGTTTGCCATTCTCCTTGTCATTATGGATGTCTTGATTGCGACAACTGCACAAGTCGGAGAACCATTCTAATCCGTGTCTCGCTGCTTGACCAAAAACAGTGTGCCGGCAGCTGCTGTTGCCCTCTTACTGTCTTTCGAAACGGCCAAAACCATTCCGTACGGTTTCCCAAGTGCCACTCATACTCATCCTCTACTACGCCTCATCCGAAACGTGAATTTCTCCGGTTCGACGCTATTTTTGCTATTCGCTTTGGACTTGGCTGCTGTGTCGCAAAGAGTCGGGTTGCGATTGCCCTAAAACTCCCCCGTCGTCATCTCTCTCCTTGTCATAGTTGTGATACCCTCTGCGCAGCTCATCGGCTTCACGCTACTAAGCAAGACGCAACCATCTTCACCGACACACTCACAAACGTATGGGTTGAAGGCCTGTGAGGACATTATGCAGGAGCTAGTTCTTAGAATTGTTGTGGTAGAGACTCGTGCTAAATCATGTTTTTCTCGGCTAGTTAATGAACAGCATCTGGTTGCGCCAAGCTACGGCAATAAAAGTTGCCAATCAATCACGAATGATAGTTGGCGCTATCTTTCTTGCAAAAGCGACCATTATTTCCAATAGCCAAACATTGTCTAAGCTGTAAGGCAAAGGAATATCAAATTCCAGCTTTACGTGGACATGGCCGAGGCACTTGCAAAAGTGTGCGACGACGAATAGCAACAACTAGGTCTATGACCTCTAAAGGATAAAACTGCTAGATATTGGGGCTTGCTGCGCTCGTAGCAGTTTAGATCCCCGCTTCTGCTTTAACATGGAAGACAAAGCAGACCTGGCTACCCTAACGTCCGGAAACTCTGTGTAATGGAGTCTAGTTCTTGAAAATTTCTTACTGGTTCGATATGTTACTGAAGCATGTGCAAGAGCTATGGAAGCTTTGATAGGTATATTAAGGTTGAGAGCCAACCGGCAAAAAAAGTTGTATATGCGACTGCAAAATTTACGCAGACTTCTGTACGATTTAGCGACTGAAGACTGCCTATACATTAATATTATACGCTCCTTCGAGCCACTACACTGGCCGCCCGCTCTATGGCAGTCCACATAGCCAAGTGCTGCGCTTTCTTGGTCAGTCGACGACGCAAACAGTAGTACGATTCGAAGGAACGTACGGAAAGCCCTCGTTTTATTATTCTACATGCTGAAGACGTAGTCGACGTAGCTACGTGTTTCTGGGCCGAAAAATAGACCGAGTTGCCACGGAATGTTGGACTCTTTCAAGACTCGAAGATGGACTATAGTATTGGTCAGGTCTCTTAAAGCGTGGTTATGATCAGTGAAAAATAATGACGCACGCAAGCAACCACGATGTATTTTTTTATACAGAAGCATTTAACTAAATTCTTATTAAACTATGTATAAATGTCCTGTCTTAACAACTATTAATGCTTTAATCAATAATATTATATTGATAAGAAATATTATATCTTAATAATTATTTATGCTTAAATTATAATAATTATAGCAATATTAGAAATATTATTATGTATTAAATTAGGCTTATAAATTATAATAGTATATATTTCTAGCATTTTATATAATTAAAATATTTTATCTTTATTAACTTGTATAGAATAATTCTATAAGTAACTAGTATATATTATTATTTATATTTTAATATATAGTGTAAAACTAGGTAAAACCATAATCAAATACCGTAGCCCGCTAGTTACAGTAGGTAGTTTCACTGCTCGCGTTCGTGTATAGCACCTGTCGCGGTAAGCGGTTAGGGCGTGGCACGTGCCGTAGTCATCTGCTAAACTAACTATACCGTGGGCTTGTCACGGGCGCCACGCGGGTCATGGAAAAGCAGGTGGCTGGCCTTTCCCTGCATGTAATTATCGTCTCGCCATAGCATTGATTAAAATATGAATCACTTTAAAATTCGACACCCCAGAGCCGAAAACTATAAAAAAAGAAGAACATCCTGGTTATTTTATGCATCGTGTATCTATGAACTCCACATGAGCAGTATTAGAAGCATATATAATTGGATATCTGTGTAAGAATTTATGGAATGTAGTGACGCGACCGCCATTTTTTTTGTCGCTCACTTGAGGCGGCCCAAAGAGGGGGAGGCGAATACAGTAAGAGCGGATAGCCCACATGCACATGTACCCAGCCATTAGTAGTGTATGTACGTCGGGTGATCGTTTTCTTTCCACCGCCAGACTGACGACCGCCTCCCTCACTCAGGCCAGCAGCGATTTGCTTCGTTTGGCACACAAATCGGACTCGGATTCGCGCTTCGAAACAACCCTTGAACTCTTGCGAGATTCGGGCACTTCGGGAAAAAAAAAAAGTTTTTCAGACTCTGAGGATTGTTTGTTCACCTACACGATTCAGCGTTTCTCACGGTCTTTAGGCTGACAGCGTTTCGACTTCATTTTGGCTCACGACGCAGCATTTTATAATCGCGATAGTTTGGACCATCGGCATATGACCCGGTCGAAGCCCGACCCCACGCCAACAACATCGACGACAATGCGAGCGACCTTGCCCATCTCTCTCTGCGAACTTGTATTGTATTGAGCCCTTGCGATCACCACTGGCCAATTACAACTTCGAAAACCAATTTACCTCTCCAATTTGAACAATGGCTGCACCAGATATTTTGACATGGCCGCTGAGCTTCACATCACGGACCTTCAGAGACGTAGCGTCCGTCGGCCATTCTGCGCTAAAGTCACCAACAAGTGACACAGCCGATTTATACCTGCACCAGCGGCTGCGTCTTATTTCACAGGCTTGGACCATTGATAGATCTTTACATGCTGTACGTGCATCTCCACCGCTCGGATAATTTCGAATCTGGCCTTGCGGCTGTCTGTTGGCGTGAGCAAATAGCGCCGCCGGAACCCAATTGCTAGTCTCGCGTCACACTTGGGCAGTCTGTTGCCACAAATATACCTCTACCAGCCCATACATTCGCTAACAGTTCACCTGCAAATAGAAACAGTTTTGCGAAAGACAGTTCAAGGAGCGGCACCTGATCCTTCCCGACCTTTCACCCGCTTGGCACCGTCGATTACGGCATCTATGCGAAGAAAAGATAGGCGAAGCTCCAGCCTTGGAATCCTGCTGCCAAGACAGTTCCTGTTATGCTGCCCGGAAACAGACTCGCAAACCGGAACACATTTCATTACCTCCATCTTCAGAAGTGTCACAGCAGAATCTTTCCTCGGATGATTTGTTCCCTGACCCAGCCACGCCGCATTCAACGATCGACAGTCGCTGGCTAGATGGAAAGATTGTTGAGGCAGCCAAAAAGAAAAAAAAAGCCGGTAACGCTAACAACAACAACAGCAATGGTTTCAATTGGGACAACGAAGGTGACAAGAAAAAAGACGACGAACCACCGAACCAGGAAAATAATTCCAATGGCGATGATACCAGCGGCGACGCGGGCGCGGGTAAAGGTGATGGGGATAAGGATAATAAGGACAACGGAGGCGGTGGTGGTGATGGCGGCGGCGGCGACGACGCTAATGACGGCTGGGCCGATTTCACCTCAACGAAGAATAAAAAAAAGAAGAAGGCTGCTGATGTCGAGGCCGATGCTGCTCCCGTGATTCCGGCCGCCGACTTGGGTGGCGATGCCTTTCATGAAATCAAGCTTGGCGACGACGCTGCGAAGCTGAATGCAGATTTTGGCTCATCAGACACCAAAAACAAGTTTGGGTCATGGGGGACCAAGTGGAATACAGGTGGTAGTTCCTGGGATTTTGGAGGTAAAGATGATGCTATTGGCGAGGACAAAAAAGATAGTCTTGACACCAATCCATGGGGATCTACCAAAAAGTCCCAAAGCAAGACTTCCACTTCATTTTCTTTCGGAGCCATCGGGGAGACCGAGGAAACGCCTGCTAATGAAGCCTCACAAAGAGAGGACGACGCTTTCGGCTTCACTTCCATCAGCAAAAAGGACAAGAAGAAGAAGAAGGGCAGTTCACCGGCTACTGGTATTGTGGAGGAAACAAAAGTCGCCACCGAAACCGCAGCACCTGTGGCCGACCCTTGGGGTTGGAATGCGTCGTCGAAGAAGACTGATGATAGAGCTGCTGACCCGGAGCCTGATCCCGCCCCTGCAGCTACGATTGACGACTGGATGACACCCACATCTACCAAGAAGGACAAGAAAAAGAAGAAAGGTGCTGCCGATATAGAGGAAATCAAGCCAGATCCGGCGACCGAACCCGAAAAGAAAGGTGACAGCGGCTGGGATACCTGGGGCCTGAGTGAGAAAGACAAGAAAAAGGACAAGAGTCTGGATCCCAAAAGCGAACCTACCACAGACCTTGCCTCCCCAAACGGGGTCGAACCGGAGAAGAAGAGCGACGACCCCTGGGGCTTCAGCGTGCCCGCAAAGAAAGACAAGAAGAAAAAGAAGAAGGCTGCTCTTTTTGAGGATCCTGAGCCAGTTCCCGAAGCGACAGCTGATCCTGTACCTGTGGAACCCGCGAAAGATGAGGGTGAAGACTCCTGGGAGAGCTTCGGTACGAAGAAGCAAACAGAAAAGAAAGCACCAGAAGCTCTACAAAATCGCGATACCGGCGCTGAGCCGACAAAGTCGGAGAAAGACGTTTGGGGCAATCCAATAGCTCCCAAGAAGGATAAGAAAAAAAAGAAGAAGGATGCCGATGCCGATCCGGAGCCTGGCCCAACAATAGTGAAGGACGATGATGATTTTTGGGACACATTCAACAAGCCCAAGAATGATAAGAAGAACCGGGACGATTTAATTGACTTTGATGGACAGGACAAGATGCACGAATCCGAGGGTCGTCCACGCGAGGAAGAAGACTTTGTTGGTGAGGGGAACAAGAAAGATGCGAAAACGAAAAAAGACAAGTCGAAAAGTGAAAACTTGCTTGGTAGTTTTGGTGAGCGAGCCCAACGCAAATCAATGCAGGAGGTGGCTATGGTCAATGAGGCTTTTGAGAGTGATTCTTGGGTCTGGTCACCATTTTCTGAAAAGCGGAAACCAAAATCTCTCAAGATCTCCACGACCAATGTGCCTCCTCCTGCACCGAGTCCCCCTAAGATGGATCTTACTGAACCTGAGGATGAATTAGCAGATGCCGAAGAACCGCTGAAGTCGAAATCGAAATCTAAGGACAAAGACGCTGACAAGGTCAAGGAGAAAGAGCCAAAGCTAAGCGAGAAGGAACTGAAGAAGCTTCAAAAGGAAAAGAAGAAGGCCGAGAAGGAGCAAGCCGAGCAAGAAGCTCGGGAGGCCGAAAAGGAGAAGGCTGAGCAAGAAGCCCGAGAGGCCGAGGCGGCCGCCGAAAAAGCGAGGGAGCTAGCCGCTCGTGAAGCTGAAGAGGCTGCAATTCGTGAGGCTGAAGAGAATGCTCAACAAGAAGAGGAGAATGCTGCCATTCTGGCTGAAGAGGAGGAGTTGGCTGTTTTGACTACTAAAAAGGCTAAGAAGGGCAAACTTACCAAGAAAGATACCGACAAGTTTAACCAACTCACAGAGAAAGCCGAAAAGCGAGCGGCAGAGAAAGCACATAAAGAGGCTGAAAAGTTGGCAGCTCAAGAGGCCGAAGAAGCTGCTGCCCGGGAAGCTGAAGCTCTTCGTGAGGCTGAAGAACAGGCGGCGCGCGAGGCTGAAGAGCAGGCAGCACGCGAAGCGGAGGAGCAAGCCGCACGTGAAGCCGAAGAAGCTGCCAAGAAGTCCAAGAAGAGCTCTAAACTAAAGGAGAAAGAGAAAGAGAGGGAAGAAAAGGAAAAGAGGGAGAAGGAAGAGAAGAAGAAAGAGAAAGAGAGGGAAGATAAGGAAAAGAGGGAGAAGGAGGAGAAGAAGGAGAAAGAGAGAGAAGAAAAGGAAAAGAGAGAGAAGGAAGAGAAGAAGAAGGAGAAAGAGAGAGAAGAAAAGGAAAAGAAAGAAAAAGAAGAGAAAAAGAGAGAGAAGGAGGAGAGAAAAAAGGAAAAGGAACGTGAGAAAGAGGCAGAGAGAGAAAGGGAGAGGAAGCAAGAGAAGGAGAAGGAGAAAGAGAGAGCAAGAGAGCAAGCGGAGGAGCAGGCAAGGAAAGAGAAGCTCAACGAAGAGAAGCTTCAAGAGGAAGAGAAGGAGAGAGTGAGACAGGAGAAGAAGATGGAGAAGGGCAAAGGGAAAAAATCAAAGACCATCGAACCTGAGCCTCCCGAGCTACCAGCAGACTTAAATGCCGACGAGATTGAGGAACTTCTCTCGCCACCCAAGGACAAAACAACTCATGAGGCGTTTTCGTTCTGGGGAGTGCCCTCTTCCAGGAAATCTAAAAAAGGTTCGTCTGGCGACTGATATGGCTTTTATTGCACCCTCCCTCCTTGACCTCCCACAATCAAACTTGGTCACCAATCAGCAGTCAGAATCGCTAACTCGTTGCCCAGTTCCAGAAGGCGCCGCTGACGACAACGACGACGCTGCCTTTTTCGCAGCTAACGATACGACTTCAGTCAAGCGCAAGCCTGTCGGGCGGAAGATTGACAATGAGTACAAATCATTTGAGGCTGCCGCGGAAGACGAAGCAGAATTTCTAGAGCCTCCTCCGCCTGCCCCATCGCCGCCGCAAGATCTCAGCAAGAAGGAGACCAGAAAAAAGAAGAGCAAGGCCGTTGAGGTCATTGAGCCCGCTCTCGACAGCTTGCCCAGAAAGAGCCGTAGGGAGACTGGCCTGCCCGGAAGCTTTCCTATCGATGATGACGAACCGGTCTTCGCTGCCGCTGATGTGAGTCCCAAAGACAAAAAGAAGGCTAAAAAGGTTAAATCAAGAGCGCACGCTGAGGCAGACTTCTTGCCTCCACCGCCTCCACCGCCTCCGCCGCCCGATGCTCCTTTGACGCCGCCACTGGAGAAGTCTTCGAGGAAGGATCGGCCTAAGATCAGTCGAGAAGGCTCCTCATCCTGGAGCACCTGGGGCGCCTCGCGAAAGGGCAACGCTACTACAGGCGATGAGCGCAAGGAGGAGCGCCGGACTTCCAAATCGAAGTCTGAAAAATCATCGAGGCGCTCTATCGATATTCCGTCTTTGAAGGGATTTGGCCCTGATAAAGATGAACGTGACGGCAGGCCCCCCAAGACATCATCGAAGTCACGTCCCTCCGCAATGCTAAGCACTCCACCTATTTCTCGATCATTGTCGACGCGCGACAAAAAGGCCAGCGGCAGTCATTCGTCGAGGCGCCACTCGATAAGTGCACACGGACTCGCCTCGCCGCCCCCAGAAGAGCCGCCAGAAATGTCGGCCAAGGCAGCCAAAATCCTTGGCGCCGGCACGTCATCGAACAAGAAACGTTCCAGCCGGGCCAATCCAGACATTTCGATGAGCGGCGCTCTGGATACGGAGCCGTCGAGGGCGGAGAGACATCGCAGCAGAAAGCTGCAGGACGAGGACATAGTCATGGTCGACGCTGGGGGACCGACCGACCCGACGATACGTCGAGGTGCTTCCATTGCGAAGAAGTCGGGGTTTTCTGGTCTGTTCGGCGGTTTAATGGGATCCAAGGGTGCCAGAGTCGAATCTGCTGAACATATTCCTGCCGTGGAGGCGGAACGGGATACTCGTCGCAAGAGCAGGCGTGAAGACGGCAGCGAGGGCTCCAAGGACGAGGCCCGCCGCGATAGAGCACGCAGACGCGAAGTAGATGCACGACGTACAAGTCGCCGTGGTGCCCATAAACGTGGAGAAGAGGAGCCCCAGGATGAAGATCGCGACGCTCGCCGGGCCGAACGGCGGCGACAGCGCTTAGAAAAGGAAGCCGCGGCAATTGCAGCAGAGACGGGTAATCAGAATGCTGAGCGTGAGATGAGAAAAGAACGTCGCAAACTGCGATCGGCTGAGGCAGCAGATGAAGTAGCTGAGCATAAGCGCCGTCGTCGTGATAGTCGTGCGCCCGGTGGAGACGACGACAGCAAGCCCACGAGCAGGCGCCGCGTTAAAGACGATGAGCAGGCTCATCCACGCAAAGAACGTCGCCAACACAAGGATAAGATGAGTTCCTCGTGGCCTCATTCGGGTACATCGTCCTGGGTCAAGGATCACTCTGATGTACCGCCACCGCCACCTCTTGAAGGTTCAGGCGATGCCGATGGTGAGTCGTTTAGACGCGAGGGTCGTCGGGGTCGTCATAGCGTCAAGCAGGATGGTGAGGCTGACATTGACGAAAAAGACGACAGAAGATGGCGTCGTGCCAGGCGCGACGAGCGACAGCGTCGCGCTCCACGCTCGGATGCGAGTGAAGATCGCCAGACTCACCGGCGTGACCCTGCCTTTGCTGAGCCTGCTGCTCCACGCACGAGTTGGTGGAGGAAGATAACTGGCTAACCGGGGCAACCGACGGGCAGGCAAGCGTGCTATTTCATTGTTTTACCGTCGATTCGCCTCTCGGATCGAAATCGTGGAATGCATCTACGCAAATATGTTTCTTGGAGCAATAGCTAATGCGTCGGCCTATACCCCCTTTTGAATTATATGTTGTCACCGGTTCTCTTGATGCTTCGCTCTACTTCTATATTGGGAGGGGGGTCAGCAGCAGTTATAGAGTTGCAGAGAATTAGGAGCTGTTTGTTCGCTCTGAGCTTATAGGAGAAAATAATAAATTGTACGTAAATTTTAATTCTTCACTTATCGTGAAAAAGCTCGTCGCGATGGAGCCGCCTAGACGTCGGGCCTAGACGTCGGGCACCCTTTGCTTCGAGATGGACCGGTTCTAGGAAGAAAGCAATTGTAGCACAGGCTACTACACGATGGTCCGGGTGCGTTTGCTCCGCCTGCATTTGTAGGTGGTGGCATTGTTGAACTGGCGCCCGCCCGTTCGAGCATGTGAGAGCCTGGACAGTGTTGGAGAAGACCCCACAAAATCAGGTCACATCAAGCCAAGGTGTTTGAGGAACGCCTTTCGCTGACGGAGGGATTGACTCTAATAATAAGCCACACGACACCCTTTCGAGCAACTCTGCGCCGGGCCAGCAGCCTCGTTGCACCCGTACGGCGAGCACGCCGCCTACTCGCTCGCCTTCTCGTCATCAATACTGACCCGGCAAACTACATGCATGCCCGAATCAGACCGACGGAAAATCGGAAGCAAGCTTGAGGAACAGGGGGCTGCTTTGCGAAACGAAAAGAGTAATGCGTCAAATCAAGCGCAGCGAAAACAGAATCGACGACCGATAAAAGCGCGCTGGGAGGGGCATAAATATATCTTAAAAAAGGGTGGTAGATGGACGGTGAAGGTGCGTCGCCACCACCATGTCCGCACCCAACAAGGCCTCCTCGAGATGGGGCTCCTTCCTATCGCAGGCCGTCGCAGGCGTCGAGTCGCGCCTAGATAACATGCTCTCGGAAGAGGACGGACCAGCTTGGATGCAGCAGCAGTCAAAGCCGCAGCCACCATCCGAAGCGTCGGCCTTGGCGCCCAACAGCGCACTACCTGTTGCAGCCATCGCGAGCCAGGGTAAGCAGAGATATACCATACGGTTGAGTCGATGATTGGCCTGGCAGAAACATGGCTAATGATTTGTGACTGATTCCTGTTTCTGAACAGACGCCTCGCGATCCTCGTCGAGAAACCGAACGAATGACCGCTTGCAGGCCAGGCTAGCCAAGGCTGTAGCCGGGAAAAATGCGCCCAACGGTAGCTCGCCGCGGAGTTCTGTCGATGGCGCGAGCCAGTCGGTGCCGGGAAAGGGACCGCCGGCAATAAGATCGCTGGACGAAACGGATGATGCTGAATCTGCGTCAGCGGCGTCGGCACCAAGTCAACCCACCGCAGCGACAGCCAAAACGAAGCCTTCGGATGCGGTTGAGGTCGATCGTATAGACCAGGCTACTCAGCCGGAGGCGCTTGTCAGCGAGCCAACCGAAGTTGAACCACCGGCAAAGGAGAAGGCACCCGACACCACGTCAACATCTGGTTCGGCCACCGTGGCAGAGAGTGCGCCTCAGTCAGATGTTCGGGAATACATCGAGCGCATAGACTCTCTCGAGTCCAAGCTCCGATACTTGGCCCATTCGTCCGCTGAAGCAGCAAGGCAAACCGCCAATGCATCCGCCTCTGGTAGCTCTACCCAGAGGCTGGCCGAAAAAGACGAAAAAATTGCACTGCTCATGGAGGAGGGTCAGAAGCTAGCTTCAGGTGAACAAAAATACAGAAGTATAATAAAGGCGATACGGAAAGAGCTCGCCGACTCGAAAGGGCAGGGCGAGAAGCTTCGAGACAGCAGAGATCGGGCTCTCGCCGATGCCGATGCGCTGAGATCGCGGCTCGATGGCAAGGAAGAAAGAGAGAAACGCCAAGCAGAGACGCAAGAGGCCGTAGCAGGCCTCCAGAAAGAAAAGGACAAGCTAAGAACGGAAAAGGCGAAGCTGGAAGAACTTGTTCGTACTACGCAGCATGATCTCAAACTCAAAGCCGAAGAGGCAAGCAAAGTTCGAAAGCTGGATGAAAATCTGGCCGTGGAGCGAGAAAAGCGCAGGGTACAAGAGCAAGATATCGAGATACTGCGTACAGAAAATGAGGCTCTGGCCGACAAGATAAAGCAAGAAGACGCCGAATGGAAGGAGAAACTGGAACGCGTCACGGAGCGCGGGCGCTCAACCGAGGCAGAGCTACGCGCCGAGGTGAAATCCCTTGAGACTCGGCTTGAGGTGGTACGCTCGCAAGTTGAGGAGGCCACGTCGGGCTCCGGCAGTGAGGCGCAGACAAAGCTGCTTCGACAGATCGAGACACTGCAGTCGCAGTATGCATCCGCAAGTAGCAACTGGCGGTCCATGGAATCCACGCTGCTCTTGAAGCTCTCCGGCCTTGAGACAGAGCGCGACGAAGCACAAGCGAGGGAGTCTCAGATGAGAAAGAAAGCACGCGAGTCGGTAGGTCTCAATCTCACCATCATAATGTAACAACTTTTTTAATAATAACCTGGCTGGGACTTTTAGGCAATACGAGCAAAGACTCTTGATGAAGAGCTTCGAGATGTCCAACCCGCGCTTAAGACAGCGAGAGAACAGCTAGACAAGACACGCGACGATCTTGCGGCTCTCACAGTGTCGGCCAAGGCTACGGAAGACGCCCTTCACCAAGTCCAGAGTGATCTCGACAGAGAGCATCGGGCAAAACCCCGTAATGCTACGGCCATCGAAACGCATCAACAACAGCAGCAACTGCCTACATGGCCCGAAGAGCCGTTTAGCGTGGACAAAACGTACAGCGCCCCCAGATCGCCAGCAGTAGGCGGCCCATCTCGCACCATGAGCACCGAGGCCGTCAGTGTCGCAGGCTTACCACTACTGCATCGACAATACAACGCGTCCTTAGCAGACAGCGTTCCAGAAAGCACTGCTCGTCATTCGCGGCGACATCTTGCGCAGCCACCTCTTCGTAGCGCCTCTAGCAGCAGCCCGCAACCCGCTCCTATTGCCTTTTCCCCCTTCGAGACGTTGGACAGCGAACTCAGCGGTAGCGAGCCCAACCTGACACCCGCGCCCGAAGACCAGCAATATACAAACTTTGGCTCAGACCCGGGCAACAGCCGATCTGTGACGGCAGCAGCGGCGCTACTCGTAGAAGCGCCTGCGACCTCGTCCTCGCCGCTCGCGGCGATCACGGCCGCACACGACGCAAGATCCATCTCTACAGTTGCGGCCGGGCCGTCCGTGCAGCTCGTGGAACGGATGAGCGCGACGGTTCGCCGGCTTGAGGCGGAAAAGGTCCTAGCGAGGGAGGAGATGGCGAGGATATGCAGCCAGCGCGACGAGGCGCGGACGGACATGGTCGGCCTGATGAAGCAGCTGCGGGAGGCGCAAGCGGCGTCGGCGCGGGTGCCGGCGCTCGAGGAACAGGTGGCTGGGCTTGACGCGCGGTATCAGACGACGCTGGAGATGCTGGGCGAGAAGAGCGAGCTGGTGGAAGAGCTCCGCGCTGATGTACAGGATGTCAAGACCATGTATCGCGAGTTAGTGGAGCAGACGATGAAGTGATTCCCTTTCTTTTCGGATGATTCTGCTCCCTAACATGTCTTGGTCTGCGCCCCTGGTTTCCTGGTCTCTGAGTTGTCTTGTCGCTCTTGCAGCAACAAGTACTAATCCACAGCCCACCGCTTTCCTACCATCTTGTTGGACGAAAATCATTGTCGGCTCTTTATATAGTAGCTGTTCTATACCCCCTCATATACTTAGCATCTGTACACTGCAGCAGCCACGAGAGCTAGCTGGCCACCTTACCCCAGCCTTGCATATTCTACGTTCAGTTACAGCTATAGAAGCATAGCATGTATATATAAATTGACAATTAATTCAAGTATCACTTCGGGCTACCCATCACGATTCCTCCAGCCCGATGCCCTCGCGTTCCGCCATGCGCAGGATATACGTGCGCACATTCTTGTCCGGCGCCAAGTCGAGCGCCACCATGCCCTCTAGGTTCTGAATGCTCGGGTCCGCGCCCTCCTTGAGCAGCGTGACGGCCGTGTCGCCGTGGCCCTCGGCAACGGCATGATGCAGCGGCGTGTAGCCCTCGATATCCTGGGGGTTCACGGGGCTTGCGAGCAGCGCGGAAGACTTCACGGCAGCATGGGCAGGGGGGTGCAGCAGCAGGCGGCACATGGGCACGGACCCAACCGCGGCGGCACGGTGCAGTGGATACAGCCCACGGCGGTCCGGATGCGGGCCGAGGCTTTCTGGCTGAGGAGCAACCGGGCGATGTCTAGGTGTTGCTTGGAGACGGCGAGGTGCAGCGCCGTTTGGCCGCCGTTATCTAGGACGAGATCAGAGCTGAAGTGATTGACGGCGGGGCGAGAAGACTTTTGTGCTGCTGAGGAGTTGGAAGTTTCGGGAGTGATGAGATTTACTCACTTGGTTGGTCGACATTTGCACCGGCTTTGATGAGCACTCCCAGGATATCTTCACTATTTGGGATGCTAGCGGCAATCATCAGAGGCGTCCAGCCGCTCTCATCCTATCTACGTGGTCAGTTGACAGCGCATCGAGAGGGCATCTCAAAGATGAGAGAGCCGGGGTACCTGTATATCCGCGTCAAAAGACGACTGGCTGGCCAGCAAGACGACGATGTCGAGACAGTTGGCCGACACCGCCCAGTGGAGGGCATATCGGCCGTCGTTGTCCTTCTTTCGCGACAGATTAGGTTGCGTCTATCCGATGGGAGCTGTTAGATATATGCTTCTGCATAATATCGGAAAACAGGGCGCCAGTACCTTGAGCAGCCTTTCGGCAGTCGCCACTGTGAGAGTTGTCAGAGAGGGACCTCAGACAGCGCCGGTGACATGCTCACCTCGACGCTCACGAGCCGCTGTGTGCAGCGGGAAGTCGTCATTTTCATCCATCGCTCATTCCTTGAGGGGCAGTGCAGATCCTGATCAAAAGACGTGGAATATGAGTGAAGGTGAAAGATTTAACGTTTAGGAAGGGTGCTCAGTGGCTCATGACTTTTGGTTGACAACGTCTTCAAGGTACCCGCAACAAGCACGTCGCACTCACTGTTGCGTATATATAAAAAGACTCGTGCCCCGCGCCATTGCTGCTGCTGCCTGCTAAAAGAGCCAGCTTTCTGTAATGAGCTAACATTATCTCAGGTTTAACTAAATATTATAAAAACCACTTTATTAGTGCTAATACATTATAGTAGATACAAAAGCTCATTATGTTTAAAGTTTCCTATTGTCTTCAGTTTCCCCCAAAAAGACGCCGAGTGGCTTGTATATAATAATGTAGGTTATCTTGCGTATCAAAAAGCATTTCAAGCAAAAAGAATCCACTCTGTGCTCCCAGTAGGGATTGAACCTACGACCTTCGCATCACTATATAAACGTATCACATGTATACTTTATTAGTACGACGCTCTAACCAACTGAGCTATGAGAGCGAATACGATTACGACGAGATATAGAAGTTTTTCAAAATATGACTTCTATCTTTCGATAATCCAGCACCAGGTACGCGAACCTATCATCAGTGGAATTCTTCGGAAATTTTATCATCATCGTTGCTTCAATGTTATCGATTTATCACACAACACGGCTCGTCCACACCCAAGCACGCTAAACACTTCCTTCCAGGGCCAGATCTAGGCACGTATGCCTCGCGCGACCCACCGAGCCGATTGGCTCTAAACTTTGCGCTTTCCCTTCTGTTCACATATTTGTCCCACTTCATCATCGCTACCACTGCCGCGACAATGCAGACGCCTCATCCTCCTCAGGATATTCTCCAGCTCAGCGCCTTGGTTGCGCAAAATTCCACTGCGACCCGTCAGCTCTTCGCGTCCTCGGCCGCTGAGTCGCGCAACTCATCAGCGGGAGGTAGCAGCAGCAAGCGCGCCAGGATTGCTGGTGACTTCGAGGATGCCGTCATGAAGCGCCACTTTCACAACGAGTATGCGAGCTTCGAGACGCTGCCACCGTCACTTTCCGCCAAAGCGCCTGGCTCGTCACAAGGAAAGGGCGTTTTGAAGTCCCTGATAGCCGCGCAGCGCTCGGGACAATCCCAGAAGTTGCTCACGGGGGCGGCGGCGAGCGGCAGCAGCGACAAGCATGCATTATCCTCACAGCAACAGCAACGACAACGACAACAACGATCGCAAAACACGAGTCTCGCTTCTACCAATGGCAGCTTCGGCATCAACTCGATACAGCAGGTAAAGCCCGAATGGCAACCACCATGGAAACTGATGCGCGTCATCTCTGGCCACTTGGGCTGGGTGCGCGCGCTCGCGGTCGAGCCCGGTAATAAGTGGTTTGCGAGCGGCGCCGGAGATCGTACGGTCAAGATCTGGGACTTGGCCACCGGTTCGCTTCGTCTCACCCTCACCGGCCACATCAGCACCGTGCGCGGCCTCGCCGTCTCACCTCGTCATCCATACCTCTTCTCTTGCGGCGAGGACAAAATGGTCAAGTGCTGGGATCTTGAGACCAACAAAGTTATCCGCCACTATCACGGCCATCTCAGCGGTGTCTACACTCTTTCTCTACATCCTACCCTCGACGTCCTAGTTACTGGCGGCCGTGACGGCGTCGCGCGCGTTTGGGATATGCGCACCCGCAGCAACATCCATGTCCTCTCCGGGCATACCGGCACGGTGACCGATGTCCGCTGCCAGGAGGCCGATCCGCAAGTCATCAGCGCCTCGCTCGACTCAACAGTTCGTCTCTGGGATCTCGCCGCCGGTAAGACCATGGGCGTCCTTACCCACCACAAGAAGGGTGTCCGCGCCCTCGCCATTCATCCCGAAGAGTTCACTTTTGCTACGGGCAGCACCGGGAGTATAAAGCAGTGGAAGTGTCCCGAGGGCGCCTTTATGCAAAATTTTGAGGGTCAGAATGCCATCATCAACACCATGAGCGTCAACCAAAATAATGTGTTGTTCTCCGGTGGTATGTGATTATATCTTTCATCGTTCAGCAAAAAGGAGGCCGCGTTAACCACGTATTATAGGTGACAATGGCTCCATGAGCTTCTGGGACTGGAAGTCTGGCCACCGCTTCCAGGCTCTGGATACTACAGCTCAACCTGGTTCTCTGGATGCTGAGGCGGGCCTGATGAGCTCAACATTTGATCGTTCAGGCACGCGCTTAATCTGCGGTGAGGCCGATAAGACGAGTAAGTGAAAGAAATAGACACAGCCTAGATGACCTCCCCTAGCGGTTACGGTGGGCGGAGCAACTGCTGACCTACATCGCAGTCAAAATTTGGAAACAAGACGAGACTGCTTCGGAAGAGACACATCCTCTTCAGTGGACCCCGTCCCTCGGTCGTCGTAAATTTTGAGATTGATTGGGTATCTAGCGACATATACAGTAGCGCAGGCTGTAACAGAAGCCGGCCCGCCTTCTGTTTTCTTACAAATCATTACCTTTTGTACAAAGCTATTCAAAGACATATACTTAATGATCGCAGCTCGAAATCATCTTGCAGCGCCATCTTGACCTCGTCGTCTGCAATCGAGAGTCTTAACTTGCTGCTCCGTTCTGACCGCTGCGATTCAAGGTTGATGAGACCTGCTGCGACGAGATCAATCGCTGCCGCGTGGACATAGGCTGGTCGCCCTGTGTCTCGCTGTTGAGGCACGCGGCTCTGCTGCCCACCACCTCTCCCCTGACTTCCAAGTATCTGCGCTATGCCAGATGGGGCTCGAGGTGCGTACGCTGTTATGCGCTGCAGCTCGTCGAGCGTCTCGCCAAATGTCGTTTCGATAAGGCCTGTTCTCCGGATGCGCATCAGCATCGCCGCTAAGAGAAGCTTGCTTGTGATGGGTAGACCTCGCAGGTGTTGCTGGACAGGATTGCTGGTAGCATCGCTTATAGCCTTTTTGATCGTGGCAATGGTTACTCGTCCCTGCCGCGCTGGTTTAGAGGCACCATTGAAATCTCTCTTGCTTGGCGTAGATGGGTCCGGTGGTGCATCGGCCTCGGCAAGCTCGACGGCCCGGCGACATATATCCAGTGCTCGTCTGGCGTCACCGCTGACAGCAGCGACCTTTCGGCTGGCGAATTGTATTGCGTCTGCAGCCACAATGTCTCCCTCAACACCGGCCAAACGTGATTGAATAATCTTCATGAGTTGGTCATGCGTATACCCCGGGAATGTGATTCGCGTGAGACCTAGCCTTGTAGTTAGTAGCTAGCTCTAAGTTTACCGCACAAATACAGACCTAGACGGCTGCTGATCTTGTTGCTCAATGTTCTCTCTGGCAGGTCCATTGTATTGGCCACCGCCAGAACAATGAGACGGCTATGCCGTAGCGTTGGCCAGTTGAAGAAGTTGTACATTACAGCTTGGTTCTTAGTGACGAGCTGGTCCAGCTCATCCATCAAAACAACGCAGGGAATGCGCCGTGGGCTTGGGTTGCTGAACTCGCGCACGAGGAGGTCCAATGCCTGAGATGGGCTCGCCCGCTCTCCTTTCAGTGCTTCCCACAGCAAAGAGTATGATTGATGCGGGTCTGTGATCTTCATGCCGTTTATCTCAACAAAGATGAAGTCATCCAACTCATCCGAGCCGACGGCCTCTTCCAAGCGGCCAACGACTTCTCTCACCGTTGCTGTTTTGCCTGTCCCCGGCGTGCCAGATATATAGATGCAGTTACCAGTGCCTTCGGTGATGGCGGCTTCCAGATGCGAGTAGACAAGCGAGAATTCACCCTCGCGGCACGGAAGGCTGGCGGGCACTGCGGATACATGCAGTCTAGATCGTGCTACCTGGAATGGCGACGACTCGATATTGCTGGGCGATAGCCTTCGCATTGCCAGTGGCGTGAATTCCAGCTTTTTGCTCCGCGGAGTGCGGCTCTTTGAATGGGGTGTTGCGGCGCCAGGTAGTCGCTGTTTCTTGGGTGTCTGGGGTGGGATGTATGCGTCGGTCGCGGCCGAGGGATTCTTTGCCTGGCGTTTCTTCCGTGTTGCTTTTGTGCCCTTTTCAATGAGCTCCATAAGAAAGAAGAGGTCATCGGCGCAGCTATACACTTCTTCCCACAGAAACTCATTGGTGTACGTTGCCGTTCTAGTGTTACAGCCCCGTCGGCACACGAAGACCTTATTATACTCGGGAGAGCTTCGAGCTATCTTGCCGGACGGGTACCTCTCCAGGAACTTTTTGAGAGACATGACTTTAGCTTTGCCATTAATAGAAGCCAGAGGGTTGATGTCCCACGTCGGCGAAAGATACAGCTCATTCCAATAGAAGTCGTCCCGTTTCTTATCCTTGTTGCGTATCTCCTTCTCGGTAGAAAACCACATGAAGTTGGCAGCCTTGTCGGCCTCGTCCCCATCTTCGACGAATTCGCAAATTATCGCCGCCCATGAATCTTTGACGCCTTCGGCCTTGAGAAGCACCACATCTCCGATTCGACATTCGAATGCGCCCAAACGCGCGCCAACTATGGTTCTTTCAGTAAACTCGTGCTTCTCATCTCCATCGTGGTGATTGTCGCTTTGCGCCGCCTCATCAACTTGGTATATCCATTCCCACGGGAGATCTTCCGAACCGAGCTCGTCATCGGAGTCGTTGCATTGATATCTCATATTTTGATATCTTGGCCAGACCAAGATTAATATTGAGCAAGGAAAAAGGACGGAAAAGATCGGCTTTTCCCCTGTTATACTTCGAATTGAAGCACTGATCGAGCTGGTTGGACAGCTGCCGTCAAATCTCAATACAGCCGACCTCGCCTGGTGGCTTCCACTTTACGCGTCGGCCAGACGCGTACGCGACGGAGGCTTCTTAGATACATATTTTCTATAAGTGCATATCGTCGCGTCCCGTCACTTCTTGCGGCTATCACTCTACAGGAACTCGTCTGTACTACTAAAAGTAGATCGGGATATAGTATTACACTATTATGATATCTAGTTAATGCCCGTCAACTTCAAAGGCTAAGCAGAAGGGCGCCTGGCCATTCACGGTCTGGACAGCTATGTATCATTCTGCGGGTGGTCTGCGGCAGGAGCAAGGCGAGAGGCAGCTTTGGACCGGATCTTGGTGTGGTTCAACTACCTACGGGGCAATATCTCCAAGGAGCAGGAGGTGCGCTTTGCAAGGGCTGTGCAAGCACGCAAGGGAGGACCGATATGCCTGTGCACGAAGTCCGTCCTTGAATAGGGATGTAGTGTCCGCCGCCTGGACGGAGCATAGATGGAATCAAAGTACATGCCTAGGTACTAGTCGGTATACGGCCTACCGATAGCTGGGACGTGTTGCACAACCACCAAACCAAGCACTGTTTACAGCCGTTTGCATTGATCTCCGCCAGCTGGCAAGAGCTTGGCAACTGCAACTGCTGCTCTTTTGGTATACCAAGGTACCTAGTATGCCATGATGATTATTGTAGAACAATAAATATAGCCAATTTCTTTTCCTGAAAGGTCTACCCAAGTCACCGCTGTACTACATCAGAACATGACAAGGCGTAAACCAAAGGAGGCGAATTATCACCGAGGCAGTGGTAGCGGTAGCAGCTATGTATGGCAACCACAGCTGAGAATCACCAAGACAGGCTGAATACTGAATCATTGCAGAAAAAGCCTCCCGGCCCGCATGTAACGCGGACTGCGAAACAACGGTTTGGTACAGGCGACACGATGATGACTGCTCAACAGCAGATTGACTGTCAGCGCCAGATGAGAAGGCAGCAGACGGAAATTTTGTACTACAACCCACCCCCGAAGGATGCTGCTTTGCTCACGGTATGCTCTAGATTGCAGCCATACTTCCGAGATTATTAACAGCTTCACAGGTACGACTCATAGTTCCTGGCGATGATCTATTCCCTATGGGTCTGAGTAACCTAGGCGTACTTAATCCCATACGTCTGAAACACCGGATTTGGATAACCAGAGCAGAAGATTTTGATGCAGCCCTGGACATTACTGCTACTGATATATCGTCACTTGAAAGTGGCCTGCGCTCAATCAGCTGGGAACTACACAATATGCGGTTATCGGAGGAGTCATTAACTACACGATTTTTCATGCAATCGCCATCAATCGCAAATCAGGACGCAAAGGTCATATTTGAGACTGGAAAGCGTCCGATACTAGAAGACGCAGTCGTGCACTTAGACTTTCCATCGCGCTGCAACGCGCCATTGTGTCTTCAAATGTCCGAAGCACTCCCCCAATCCTTCAAGACGCTGGTCGCCTCCGCTGGATTGAGAATGCGGGTTGCCTTCGGATATCTCAGTATAATATCTAAACGCAAAGATGTGGAGAATCCTTTGACACTTGAGAAGTTCAAGGCAGAATTGGGCCAATATTCTTCCAGAGGCAGGGGTATGGCTTTCAAAGCACAGTAGGGCGAATGAAACCATTATTCTTGAGCACGTCTAACCTATTGGCAGACTAATGGATCACGAGATGGCGGAACGTTTTCTATCCACCATCATTGGAAATGAGGCCATTGTACAAGAACGTGTAGAGATGCATAAGCACCACTCCTTCGAGTTCATTGCGGACAAGAAGATGATATCAGCGGAAATTCGAGGACCAAAGGGAGTTACGCAAGCGTCAACCATTCGATGGACTGAAATGGGGCGCTGCCCTCCTCTGGACTGGATTGTGTCGGCACCAGATATGTATAGCATCTCTGAACGTATACAGGATATATCGGAAATCTCATGCTTATGAGTGAACAGGACTATCGACTGGAATTTGCGTGTCGACTCATGCCCGTACAGCAGCCACAGCCCCGCGCCAGGAGAAGCGGCCAAGGTTGCGGAATCATTTGTCTTCCGTCTCAGCACCGCCGATGAAGGACCTGAACGACACTTCAGACTGCCAGTCTGGTTAGGCTCGAATTGGGCGCATTCGTCTTCAGCGCTGAGTGACATGGCGGTCAAGTCCTCCGTGCGGGTGCAGTTTCGAGACACGCCGTATGAGATAGTTGTCACTGTCACACAGCATTGGGCCCAGGTCTCAAAGATACGTGAGCCCGATCATTTAACCTGGTCCGTGTCGGTATGCGGCATCAACTGGGACGAGGCGCTCAATGAACGAACGAACGATGAATTCTCTGGAGGGTTCGGAGAAGACCTGATACGAATCTGGCCCGGAGAAGGCTCATTGAACGGGCGGCTGCAGGACTTTCTGGAGTGCATCTGGTGGGTACAGACTATCATGACGGAACTGATGTCCCAAGAAAGACAGCAGAAGGGAACAAGTTGAACATCCAAGAGACTTTCTGATTGACCGCAAATATCTAGTTTTTTTAATCAGTTTGACTGGCTCGTCTGCCGAGCCATCATCTTGTGTCGTAATACTGTGTTACAAAGTTAGTTATTGCTGATAGTCGGGTGAGTAGCTCGCTCATCACCTTCTTCAACAGTCCGCATGTTCATTTGCTTCTGCTGAACGATAGTTTCAAGCTCTTTGAGGCTATCTCCCAGCTCTTTGACCTTTTTCTCGTAGAATGTCGTAGCCGATTTCAGTTTCTATAGCATATCAGCGAATCGTCTAGTGATTTGCGGAGTTTGCAGACGGGATCTGACCTTTTCGACCAGAAAACCCGTACCGACGTCGACCAGCACCGTTTCCGTATTGTTTAAAGCGCCACGCACGTAAAGTGAATTGGTAAGCGGCACCAGGACCTCGTTCGAGCCTGTATTCGCGATTAGAGAAATGCCAACGGCCCGGGTTAGCGCCTGCGTATCTCGTCATGAGCGACACGCCGCCCCCCCCCCTTCTCCCCCCTCAAAGCTCATCGACTCTTTTTTTTTTTTGGAAAGCAGCGCAATCGTAGGAGAGCGGAGAGCTTACCCGGAGATGCCTCAGAGCGGCTGGCAACACACCGCAGACATTCTTTGAATTTCCCCTGCGCTGCGTGTAATTGCGAAAAGGACGTCGTGAGATGCTCCAGCTCCTCGTCGAGCTGCTTCTTGACCTGCGCAAGCTGCTGCGGCTCGAGTGTGTCGAGGTTGACTGGAAATTCGGTTTCCGCGACCAGTCGAATGTTAGAAGTGGCGCCAGACTTTTATGGTACGATGGCAATGGGGTAATAGATTTTCTGACCTGTCTCTCGTTCGCCAGATGACATGGCGAGCTGCTATGTGTGCGTTTGCGAGCGGCGAGCGCACCCCCACCAAGAAAGAAGCCCATCGAGAGATGTCATGGCGGCTCTTGTTTTTTTGCGCGGCCAGCCCCACACAGTCTATATTGTCGACCATACGATCACCAAAAATAACATAGGTTTCTATATTCGATAACAAATACAATATATTACATGGACGTGCCTACGTTGGGCAGCGACTCAGATAGAGGCTCTTACAGGCACTCTAGAAGCCCGCTCAGGAATCGGGGCAGCTCTTCCGCGGCAACGTCCTCTTTGACGCTTAATGTTCTGCACTGCACTTCGCAAGCACCGCGCTCTCTCCAGGCCTTGCCCAGTACTACTATGATGGGGTATCCGGCGAGATCAGCATCTTTCATTTTCCACCCGAAGGCTTTCTTTCTGTCGTCCAGCACGGCATCAACAGACATATCGCCTCCGGTGAGTGTGTCGAAAAACGTGAGTATATCACCGTCGACAGTCGAGGTTGGTATAACGGCAACTTCGAATGGCGCAATGGCCCTAGGCCAGTTGAGGCCTCTGCTGTCAGACTTGTGCTCGGCGATGGCGCCAAAGATGCGCGACACACCAATTCCAAAGCAGCCCATTTGGACAGGGATGAGCTGCGATGGCGTCTCGGGGAGAGAGACGTGGGCCCCTAGAGGCTCGGAGTAGCGAGTACCTAGGTAGAATGTATGTGCAAGCTCGAGTGCCCTCTCCTTTTTAAGTGTGCCACTGCCACAACGGGGACAGCCATCTCCATCGGCGAGAGGCAATAAGTTGAGTTCTTCGCCTGCTGAAGTGGTGCTGAGAGTAGACTGGGCGCCCGAGAAAGTGTCTTGAAGCTCTTGAGGGAGAATATGGAGCTTATCACGGAGCTTTTCGAAGCCAGAGGCTAGTCGCGCGTCGACGATATTGATCAATGTGGTTTTCGGCCCGCGGGCGCCGTCTCTCCAAAACGGCAGTGGATCATGGACACCGGCATCAATATCAGGCACAAGACTCTTAATGGCATGGACATTCGGAACCGTGTTCTCAGAGAAGTTCGTCTTGGGATACCAAGCATTGACCAGCGTATTTCTGTCTTTGGAAATACCCCTCCACAACCCAAAGCTAGACTGCGCTGAGATGTCAAGAGACTCTAGTGGCGCTCCATTTGTGAACGCAACCTCGTCATTCGCCGTGTAATCGCAACTGTTACAGTGGGCAACAATATCTTCACCAGTTGTGTTGGCGAGATGATATTCGTGGCTGTGATTTCCGCCCATATTTCCGGAGCTTGCCTCAGCCACAAGAACAGGCATCTTGAGTTCGTCAAAAATTGCCCGGTAAGCGCCTTGAACTTGCCAATAGGTTTCGATGGCGAGTTCCGGAGTCAGATCAAAGGTGTAGAGGTCCTTCATGATGAATTCGCGGGAGCGAAGCAAGCCCTGTCTTGGCCTCATCTCATCACGGTACTTTCTAGCTAGGTAGTGTCAATAATATGCGTCGTGTGCCATCTCCAAGAGCGCTTACTGATCTGATATAATCTGATAGGTAAGTCTTTATATGAACTGACTGCACCTGCTACCAACGCCGTGACTTCCTCTTCGTGAGTGGGTGAGAGCATGAGTGGAACCTCTTTACGATCTTGTAGACGGAAGAGCTATCAATGTTAGATTGTATCTCACACCTTGGGTTCCAGACCTTTACCTCGGGGCTGACGCTGTCGAACCGGCCACTTCTTCTCCATAGCTCCTCCGACGTTATAGCTGATAGCGAAAGACGGCACGCTCCTGAGTTTGGGCCTTAGCAACCATGACGGAGAAATGAATAGGCCACGCACCAATTGCCTCCATGTGCTTGTTAATGACTTTTTCTATCTTTTGCTGCACCCGAAGCCCTAGTGGAAGACATTGAAAGATTCCGGACTGGGACTGCTGTCTACGTCAGTGCCAGAACGCATTATCATGTAATTCGGTTTCTTGCCTGACGAAGGAAACCCGCGCGGATGAGCTTGTCGTGCCCGGCTAATGTGAGTTAGCCATCTTCCGAAAAGCGAACCGTTTATCTCCCTACATTCAGTTCCGGTCGCGGTGATGCCTCCAGTGGGTGTCCATATCTTGGATAGAGTAGACCGGCATCGGCGATTTACGTATAGGCTGAGGATTGGTTGTGGAAGAGGGTGCACTCGGAACGATCGATTCCAGGGTGCTGCCGTTCTCAAGGCACACATGTTTCTGCCAGTTACCATTCTCGCCATCCTCGAGCCGTATGAAGCAGGACTACGGCCGAGGATAGTCTACGAGCATGCACAGAGTACGAGAAGGTTGAGACATCGTGTACTCCTGCACAAGCTAGGTCACCGTGGACTAGTAAATAAATAATTAGAACGTACAGTATCGTGTGAGCGCGTACTGTGTGCCACTGGCTGAAGTGGGTCTATGAGAAGACCCGCTGAAAAGTTCATGTTGAACTCACGATGGGTTCGCTACGAATTTTATCAATGAGCATAACCTGGAGGGTCAGATAAATGTTCAACATGGGAAAATCAAGAGGGAAAGCAAAAGGGAACCCTGTCGACCGTACATCTTCCTTCAATGAGGCTACTCTCGAGAAGCTCACGTCTAGAATTGACCAGAAGCTCGCCGACAACGAAGGCAAGCGAAAACGACCGCCAACAAATGCGTCCACAGCCCAGACGGCCAAAAAACAGCGCAAATCCACCGAAACAGACGCTTTGAGTAGTTCCAAAACTTCACAAGAGGCTCTCCTCGCCGAGATCATCGCTCTTGGTGGCGACGAGGATGATCTCGAATTAGTCAACGGCGTCGACTCTGAGGATGAAGTAGTAATCGGTAGCCAGGCTCCGGTGAATAAGAAGCTGCGGGATGAGATTGCTGCATTTTCAAAGGAGCTGGGTTTCTCGGAGCGCATACCGTCAGAGGCTAGCGATGATGATCACGAGGGAAATATCGCGGGATCAGAGGAGGACTCTGGTGCAGAAGAAGATGGCGGCGAAGAGACCGACGGAGATGAGAGGGAAGAGAGGGCTTTTGCAAGCCGCAGAGCTGGGGACATGGTACGCCTATCCCAAGCATGCAAGACATAACTGACCACTAACACAGCAGGCAGACCTTTGAGCCTCGTGCCGACTGGCACGCCTACAAATTGGCGACGCTTCCCATGCCCGCCGTCGATGATACCGGGTCCTTTACTTCGTCCATTCAAGCATTGAAACAGCATTCACAGTCTCTTCTACAGAAAGATGCCGAAAAATATAGAACAAGTGTGTTCGCGTCGGCGTCGCACAAGTTTCTGTCAACCATCATGACCTCCGGTACTCTGACCGACAAAGTGTCTGCTCTTACCCTCGCCATACAGGAATCGCCCGTCCACAACATTCGTGCATTTGATGCATTGATGAACCTTGCTTCGAAAAAAAGCCGGGCGCAGGCTATCGGCGCCATCGGCGCTCTGGTTGATCTGCTGGGACCCGGCACCTTGCTGCCTACCGATAGACGCCTTCGTTTCTTCCAGAACCAGCCCGGGTTGCTTGGAGCGCTTCAAAAACACTCCATCAAGGCGTGGACGCCAGCTCAGCCTCTTCCAGGAAAAATCACGGAGGAGCATCTGATATCGTGGGCGTTCGAGCACTGGCTCAAAGACACTTATTTCAATATCATCCAGCTGTTGGAAGGGTGGTGCTCCGATGAGATTGAGTATTCCCGTACCAAGGCAGTCGACTTTGTATATGCCCTATTAAAAGAGAAGCCGGAGCAGGAAACCAACCTGTTGACGCTACTCATCAACAAACTTGGTGACAGGGAAAAGAAAATTGCGTCTCGTGTGTCCTACCTACTTCTACAGCTACAAAACGCTCATCCTGGGATGAAACCTGTCATTGTACGGACTATAGAGCAGGAGATCCTTCTGCGTCCTTCGCAAGACTCTCGAGCGAGATACTATGCCATCAATACGCTCAACCAGACCATCCTGAGCAGTAAGGAACCTGCCGTCGCAGAAACTCTTGTTCGTATCTACTTTGATCTTTTCGTTACCATGCTCAAATCGGGAACTTTGGGCATCCCCCTTCAGAATGGAGCTGAGGCAAACAACGGCGTTGAGAAGGAGGTAGACCCCGGGTCGAGTCGGCCTGCAGGTCGCCCCCCAAGAAAGGGAGGGGCGCCACCGAAGGCGGCGCCCAAGACTCCGGAAGTCGATGCAGCTGACAAGCTAGTATCAGCCCTCTTGACCGGCGTCAATCGAGCCGCGCCTTTTGTCGGCGCAAACGACGGGCAGTCAGTATTCATCATCGTTGTCATATTTTCAAGACTAACCGTTATAGTATGGAAACCCACGTGGATACCCTTTTCAGGATTGCCCACTCCGCCAACTTCAACACCGGCATACAGGCTCTCCTGTTAATTCAGCACCTGTCCTTGGCCAGAAGCATTGCGACGGACCGCTTCTATCGCACCCTGTACGAGTCGCTGCTGGACCCACGCTTGGTCACTTCTTCGAAGCAGTCACTCTATCTGAACTTGCTGCTGCGTTCCCTAAAAAACGATGTTGACGTGCGTCGGGTCAAGGCATTCGCGAAAAGAATGCTTCAAGTTGCAGTGCTGCATCAGCCGCCGTTCGTCTGCGGGCTGCTCTACGTTATAGGTCATTTGCGTCAAAGCTTTCCGGATCTGTCTACGTTGATTGATCAGCCAGAGGAGTCGGTATTTGATGATGACATGGACATCAAGGCTCCAAAATATGACGGCAGAAAGCGGAATCCAGAGCATAGCAATGCGCAAAGAAGCTGTCTATGGGAGATCCTGCCTATGCAAACACATTATCATCCGTCTGTCGCCGTCATTGCCGCTAGCCTTGTCCAGAAAGCTAGCAAAATGCAGAAGCCCGACCTAGAGAGCCATTCGCTCATCAGATTTCTCGACAAATTCGTATACCGTAATGCCAAGGCTACTGATGGCTCGAGAGGCGTCTCTATCATGCAGCCTCTCAAGGCGGTCAAGGATTCTGGCGACATCTGGCTGGGCAGGGGCAGCGGTACCAATGCGAGCACGCAAGTCAATTCTTCTTCGTTCTGGAACAAGAAGATTCAGGACGTTGCGGCCGAGGATGTCTTTTTCCATGAATACTTCCAGAGCATTGGGAAGGATTCTAGAGAGAAGAAGGCCGTCATTTCAGATCCAGTCGAGCCTGAGGTCGCCGAGGAAGAGACGGGCGAAGAGGAGATACGGAAAGCTCTTGTCAATACGCAGCCCGATATCGAAGGCGATGGCTCTGATGTGGATGAAGGTTTCGATGACTTTGATGAAGATGAGATGGCGTCCCTTGAAGGCTCATCGCCAGCTCTATCGCTGGACGACAGTGACTCAGACGACGATATTGATGATGGAGACGAGGATGTTGAGGACGACTCCGATAATGTTGGAAAGCAAGATGATGTCGATGGCAAGGACAAGGGGAAGAAGTCGGCGAGACGCAAGATGCTAAAGAACCTGCCTACTTTTGCATCTGTGGATGACTATGCGGAGCTACTGGCCAACGAAAAGGATGATATATAAAGGGACAAAACACAAATTGGACAAAAAACATATTTGGACATATGACGCGGATGCATTGATACTTCTATTGGTGTATGCACATATGGAGGACGGTGACCTGTAGTCGCTGACGTTGTAGACACACATGATCAAGCTATAATCGGCGGGGAGACTGATCAATTTGTGATGCCCGGTAAAAACTGAAGAGCTGAATTGTCACAAGTCGACTGATAGCCTATAGGCGGCAACTCATGCTTGTTGGTTTTGGCTACAGGCAATCGGGGGAATGCCAGGGTCGAGAGCAAGTCGCGTATAAAAAGTCCGACGGGGGTAAAGTGGGTGGGTCCCAGCTACGACAAGTGAACGGCATCACTCAGTTCGAGGGATTAATAAGTGTAGCTCATACTCAACCAAAAGACGCTCCCCGATTTACGGGTGACCTGCACTCTTCTTTTTGTTCTTGCTTTGTAGTCTGCTTTTAGAGCATCTAGGCACCATGTTGTGTCGACGTCTTCCTCGCGCCGGCCGTCGGTTTACGCAAGTCACGACGCCACGGTCTACGGTCCGAGCAAATGGCAGCTCGAGACGTTGTTACGCAGCCGAGGCCAGGGCCAATTCTGGTGAGCAAAGATGGACTCTACTTCCAATACTTTGGAATTACACGCATATTCAAGATTCTGGGATTCGGGGGCTCGCTTCTGGATAAGAGGGAGCCGTATGCTTCACCCCGAAAAGGACATCTACGTATATGGGCGATCTTGCTGGTGCATGCGCTGACCCGGCTTTTGCAGCTCCCTCGACCGTCATGCCGCCCCCTGCCTCCCCCCGGCCACGAAACAGCGGTAGTTCTGCCGGCAAGCTCGCCGCATACGCCTTCGCATTCACAACACTCGGCGCCGGGGCGACTTGGGCCGCCATGACGCAGGCGGGGATGGGCTTCTATAGCGACGGCGACAGCAACGCGAGGGCGGCGGCGCTGGCAGCCAGCCACGCGGAGGCGAGCGACCAGCCGCGGCGCATCGAGGCGGCCATCAACGCGCTGCCGCTGGCGGCGGAGCTGCGGGCGCGGGAGGACATGACGGAGTCGCGGCCGCACATGAAGATGCCGTCGACGTACCGGGCGCGGACCATGACGGGCGGGGCGCTGCTCGGCCCGGAGAGGCTGGTGGTGCCGCCGTTCTGCTGGACGGAGCGCGGGGGCCGGTCGCTGGTGAGTATCGCGTACGTGGGGTCGTCGCTGTGCGGGCACCCGGGGGTGGTGCACGGGGGCATGATCGCGGCGATGATGGACGAGGCGTTCGCGCGGTGCTGCTTCGAGGCGCTGCCGCACAAGATCGGCGTCACGGCCAACCTCAGCGTCGACTACCGCCGGCCGATGCCCGCGGACAGCATGCTGGTGCTGCGCGCGACGACAACGAAGGTCGAGGGTCGCAAGGCGTGGGTCAAGGGGCACATTGAGCTGCTGCAGGAGGACAAGGACGCGCCTCCCGTCATCTTCGCTGAGGCGACGGCCATGTTTGTCTCGCCCAAGTTTGCCGCGGTATGTTCTTTTTTTTTTCTCCCACAATCGACACTCGCTCTTTTTCTGGGGAGGCGCGCAGCAGTACATGACGCGCCTCGTAGAGATGATGGCTGACACGCACTGCCACAGGCCATGCCCCGAGTCCAGTAATCCGGCGAGACTATGGCGTTTGCTGAAGACAAAGTGCCTGTTGCAACCAGAATTCCTTGGTTCGTACCCAAGTACACGCAGAGGGCAAACGCTACATGTAAAGGAGGATCCTTGACTAACAGGACTGAAATGGGTCATTATTGAAAGGCGCAACGAGAAGGCACTATTTAGATATGTACGTAAATAATAGAAGAAGAAGACTCAACCTATTCTAGATTTTGAAGAAAAAAAAAACCCTTCTTGATCTACTGTTTCTCTTGGGTAACATACTATTTGCTGGCGCCACAGGACGTGCAGAGAAGAGTCACCCGTGCATCTATTGGTCGCTCTGACTACTACAGGCTGAGCATCAAGATAGTCAATCGCCCATGATCCTAGGTCACCGCAACAGTCTAACATTATCCAGGTCGTCAGAGTACAAGGTTCAATCATCAGACTCCCATCGTAGCCTCGCAGTGGTAATTTCCCTCACAAGCTTATGCGCCATCTAAGCACTTGTTCAGATTGGTCTTATGCACACAACGTCCGGCTTAGCCCACCATAAACGACGACCCGGTTTGCATCACGCAATCAATAGCCTTCCCCAGTCCAAGACTACCACCCGCTGACTACGCAACGTGAACCAAGACACTTTCTTCATATCAAGCACTTTACTTCAACATCTTGAGCCAAAAGCACCCTTTATATCAATTTCCTCCCTCATATTTTTTTTTGTCTTCCTTTTCCCTCTCTAGCTGCCTCAACAAAAAAATGGCTACGTACGTTTCATCTCACCACCAATGCCCCTCTCTCTACCCCTCCATACCTTTAATCGCCAATCCCCCCCCTCGCCGACCGACCCCCGATCTTGGACAGGCAGACCAAGGCAGTCCCCCGCGCGCGCCCACTGACCACATTCTAAATCTCTCACACCCGCAGAAACATCACATGGCACCCGTCCCTCTCCCGGGCCGAGCGCGCGGAACTCCGGCGCCAGCGTGGCATCACGCTCTGGCTCACGGGCCTCTCGGCGTCGGGCAAGTCCACCGTCGCGACCGCCCTCGAGCAGCACCTACTACACCTCGGCATCGCCGCCTACCGCCTCGACGGCGACAACGTTCGCTTCGGCCTGAACAAGGATCTCGGCTTCAGCGAGACGGATCGCAACGAGAACATCCGCCGCATCGCTGAGGTATATCTTCTATCCTTTCTTTTCACAGAAATTAAATCTCTTCATGTCTTTTTTTTCCCCTTCTTCCTTTTGATATTGACTTACCTCCGTTTTGGCTATATAGGTCGCCAAGCTCTTCGCCGACTCCTCCACCATCGCCATCACCTCATTCATCTCCCCCTACCGCGCCGATCGGGACTCCGCTCGCGCTCTACACGCCGCCGTCGCCCTCGGGGGTAGCGCTGACGAGGCGATTCCCTTTGTCGAGGTGTATGTCGACGTGCCTCTCGAGGTGGCTGAGCAACGAGACCCGAAAGGCCTGTACAAGAAGGCCCGCGCGGGCGAGATCAAGGAATTCACTGGCATATCTGCCCCGTACGAGGAGCCCGTCAAGCCGGAGATTACCATCAAGACCCATGAGCACTCTGTCGAGGAGTGTGTTGCTCAAATCACCCAGTGGCTTTCCGAGAAGGGATACATCAAGACCGCATAAAGCTGAGCTTGGAATCAGATGCCTCATTGAGGCTGCATGACCTCGCCGCATACCTCCCAAAAAAATTATAGAATCACTGCAGCTCAATAGAACAGAAAGTCCGCCAATCACTATTATGCTACACGAGCGGCTCTTACTGAATATTTGTATTCATATTGTCATCTTCTGCATTGAGGCATCAACCGTCACCTGTAGGTTAAAAGGGAACGTGACTGTAGAATGGGGGTCTGCAAACACCCGCCGCCCACTACAGAAGTTGACTCTCATATCTTGTCGACTCCTACGGGAACTCGACTTCGTAATATACGTACGCCGTATACTCGTGACCTTCGCCTGTCGCAAACCCGGCCGCCGCCAATTCTGAGCTAAAAGCGGCGTCATCCTTGGTTACTCTACCACGCTTGTCTCGTCCGAAAGCGTTTCCACCTAGAAATGCAAATTTGCCGTCGAGGCTTGCCTTTATCTTGTCTGACTGCTTCGTCGTTGTCTGTGCGGGATTAGTCCTTTCTGAATTGCCATTGCTGGATAGGGCTGCAAAGCACACGAACCTTGATCAAGACCGTCAAATAATTCAGGGGGAGGCCGTATCTGAGAACGGCCTCGACAAACACTCGCAGTGTCAAGACGTGCATCCAGATCATGACACTCTCACTCCAGCCAGTGCGCCCCATGCGCAGGGCCTCGCCGCACACCTTGCGCTCCTCGTTCGCCACGCGGTCCAGTTCGCGCTGCTCTTCTTCACGGCCGCCTTGGACATGCTGAAACTGACGAGGCGTCCACTTTTGTTCGCGGCACTTGCTGATGAATTCGGCACTGTGCTTCTTAAACGTTGTTACCCCGAACAGTACGAATTCGTCGTCTTGGTCAAGCTCAACCGAGGATCGCGGTACGACCATCGGTGAGATTGTTTCGTATTCTTTCAGAAAATCTTTCTTGAGGTTCTTGGGCACGGCTATCAGATGAGTCTCGAGGTATTCGGAGTCGGTAACGAGTAGTGAAGGGTCAACGATTGGGGCCAAGGACTTGGTGGAGAGATTCCCTCTGCTTTCTTTAGTGACAGCTCTGCACGCATCAGAGGAGAAAATGAACCAACTGTTGTCTTCGCTGCAGAGCAGCCAAGTTTGTCTTGACAGAGTTGTATTGGTTAAACTTGGTTTTGACGTCATTGTCCACGTTGGCCAGTTCCTAGGGAGATATGAGCAGCCGCAGAGTGTTGTGTGGAGGTCTAGAACCTACCGTTTGTAGGGTGTCGACAAGCTCACTAAGAGGCTTATCGGAACGATAACGCACTTTGTTCCAACTAAAATTGCTGAGGTAGTGGTCGGTTGGTTCTGCTCGTCGTCAGCGTCATCTTGTCCGATGTCTCGGAGGGCTTCGTACTGTCATTCACCATCCTATAGGAAGCCAGGCGGTCCGAGTCGCCGTCAAGGACTGAGCGCAGTGAGTCTGCGACCTTGGCCACGACGACCTGGCAGTTGCTCTCGAGCTTCGCGAGGTCGTCGGCATGCTGCACCAGTCCGTCAAGGGTGCCAATCTTGAAGTCGGGTATCTTGAAGGGCATGACGCTGCCATTGTCGGATACAGTGCCGCGCAGAGATGACAAGGCGTTCTCTCGATCGCCGGAGCCGAAGGCGCTGAGCGGCAGTGACACTGCAGCGTACTTGACGGACATGGCGCTGCTCTGCGACCGCAAGAAGCCGGAGGCAGGAGAAAGAAAGCAATGACCGTGATGCTGGATACCTTAGAGCGCAGGCTGGGAGGTGACGATTGTGGGAGGGCTGCAGCCACAGAGAGGTTGAGCAAGACGGCTACAGAGGGGTTGCAGAGGCACACTTCGGCGCGATTTTGGATGGAGCGATGAAAGTGTCGTCAGTTGTGGTGCCTCAGATGAGTGAATGCCAGAGCTTGAATAGCGACAACGAATCACCGTGGAAGTACAAGGTTATAGAGCTTGTTATCCACAATACTGCTTATCGACTATAGTTATTTAGCTGGAATTAGTGTTTAGATAGTATACTTGGCAGTCCATACGCGTTTATATAATGCTTTTATATAAGTATTTAATAAGAATTATAGTATTTTATTTTCTACTTAATAATATTACTAGATATATATGTATATATATATACATATATATATATATAACTTTTAAAAGCCTATAGAAATAATATATATATATAGAAATACTATAAAGAATGTAAAAGCTAAAACATTATTAAGTATTAATTAAAAGATTATAAATGTATAGATAGTATTAGTTATACATTAATGACCCTTTACAATTGCCTTTATTTCATACTATAAATTCTAGTCCCATTCTTCAGCAGTAGTTTAAGGTTGTCAAATACTGTTGAAGAAAAATAACCCTGCCCCGGTGTACTCTAACATGTGTTGGTCGCTCGCATGGTTGAGCGTAATGAGGACAACGATGTACTGTACAGTGCAGTAAATCTTTCGCTAGAGAGTATCCGGCAGCAGACATTGAGTGTGGTAGGAATTGATCCAGACAGGTCAAGAGGAAGAAGAAGAAGAAGAAGAGCAGCGCTGGGCCTCGTCTGACGCGCCACAGCAGCTTTTTCGCCAGCCCCCCCGGTAATGTCACCCATCGGCCACGCCCGCTGCGCTGCACGTTGGCGACATGGCGATCTTCCAACCCAGCCCCTCTTCCTGTTCGCATTAGCTGGCTGCAAAGGTACCGACGTACAGCACTGTACATGCCATCCATCCATGCCTGTAGCACTTGCCGTAGGCTCCCGCACAGCACCTCATTGGTTAGCGGTGCCTACTACCTACTACTACTAAGGTAGTGGTAGTAGCATCTGGCCGGTAGGTACAGTATGTGGTACATTAGTGGGTAGTACCTTTTCGGCGGTGCAGCGTATCTAGTAGGTACCTACTGTCTGTACGAGGTACTACCTAGCATGGTCGTTTTATGTTGTCGAAAAAGTTAATCCCCCAGCGTGCCTAACAACAATCTCTGTGAGCCGGCGCGAAAACCGCGGGGGCTTTAAAAAGAGGAAAACGAAACCGCCCGTTGCGGCTATCATTTTCGCAATATTAGCTCTTTGTCTTCTCAACCAATGACATGACTACTACCACTACTACTATTCGATTCCTATCATACAGTCCTAGCAATCCATCCTAGACTGCCGGCTCTTTGAACGCGATTGCTTTTTCCCGGGTGCCTACAGGGCCTAGCTACCACAGTACAGCACCCTACGGGACCTACGGGGGCAACCGACAGCCATCTTCAGCACACTCCTGCTCGCCGAGAGTCATCAAGGGCCCAAGCTCAGGTTCAGGCTCAGGCGCGGCTTCAGGTCATCATTATAGCGGGGGGACTTCGCTGTCGCGTTAGACCAGGATCCATCCCAGGGCCATGGCCGCCTCTGTTTCGCGTTGGTCAACTCCAGCCCCCGTCGCATCTCTTAGTTTTTTTTTTCTCTTCCCTGCGTCTCCTCGCTGCGCTCGATTCCATCCCGCCCGCCGCGTCCTCGTCATTTGCTGCTCATATTGGCTCCGCCCGCGTCACTACCCGAATCAGCTGTGCCTAACTTGATGAAGTAGCGACACGAATCAATTCCAACCCCCGTGACGCGCCTGCGGAAACCACAGCATCGCTCCAGGCGCCTCCCTCTACAGACTCGGCCGCTTCAGCCGGCATCACACCGAAGCCTGCTCCTCCTCCTCCTCCTCCTTATTCTCATCAGTCATCAACGCAGCAGGGCGAGGCTCAGCCTGCCTCCACATTGCTTGGTCGTACGTCCTGCCATCCCATTGTTCCCATCGCACCGTATTCCATCACCTATCCTTGCGCTCCCTCCTCGCCTCTGACCGCTGCTTGCTGCTTCGTCGCTGACTCGTCCTTTTCCCTTCCCACCTCGTCAGACGTGCAAGATTTCAATGGACAGGCCGCATTCCTAGCCAACGACGCCCGCGTCAAGAATCCCATACCCACTAAGCTTCAGGGCATGGCCGACAACAAAAATGGCAATTTTGCTGTTATGCATTTTGATCTAGCCCGTTCAGAAAAATCTGCCCGCAACGACGCTGCCAAGCGCACAAGTGAAGGCACCGAGGCCGCCGCCAGAATCGCCAATCAGGCAGGGTATCAGTCCGTCAAACGCTCCAAGCTTGCCTGGCCGCCACCTGAGTGTGATCCTTCCAAAACCGCGCAGCAGCCTGCCATCGGCTTACCTCCTCGTGAGGCCAAGGCAGAGCAGGCCCGTCTGCTTGCGTTGCTTCGTGCCGTAAATCCTGTCGCCGTTACCGATCAGCTATCAAAGGCCGTCGCTTTCTTCGGAGGGGTTCCCGGTACAACTGCTCCCGACAGCATGGACGGGTTCCCGCAAAGCCTCCAATCCAACGGCTCCGGCTCGCAGTTCGTGTCCTGGCTCGCAGAAATATTTCCTGCATCATCCGATGCGCCATCATCAATGCCACCAGCGTCCGCTCCGCCTGAAGCTCCCTTTCCTCAAGCGCAGAGGCCACCCGTGACAAATCAGCCGCCTACGATGACTGAGGGCGGGAACCAGAATAATGACAGCCCCAAGTATGCCGCCCCAGGCGCTGCTCCCGAAAACTCAACCGAGTCCGCCGCGCCTGCTGTGCCCGGAAAGAGGCCCCGAGGCCGGCCAAAGGGCAGCAAAGGGAAACCCAAGAACAAAGAAGCGCCGCCACATCACGATTCAGATCCCACGTCTACGCACGGCTCTCTCGGCTCACACGCGGGCCCGGGTTGGCCAGGCCAGGCACTACCACATCAGTCACAACAGGGCGCTTCTGGTCAGTCCGACACTGGAACCCCGGCCAAGAAGAGAGGTCGTCCAAAAGGTTCCAAGAACAAGCCAAAAAACACAACACCTGGTGGCCAGTCAGGAGCGGAGGCAACGCCCAACCACGATGCTGACGAGTCCCATCAATCGTTGCTCTCCCCTGGAGCTCCACTCTCCAATCCTCTTTCCCTGGGCCAAGACACGACTCGTCAAAGCTCAGGCCCTCTTGGAATCCCAAACATGATGGAACCCAGTATCGGGCACCAGCAGAGCAACTGGACAACAGTAGGAATGCAAGCCGGGCCAAACGCGGGACAGGCGGCCCCGCGCAAACGCAAAGGCGAAAAGGAGCATTCCGTCATGGCAGGTGACAACTCAAATGTGCTTCCCGGTATACATTCGGACAGTACTCAGGCTCTAGATTCGGCTGGCAAACGACGGCGCTTTTCCCGAGATGCCACAGCCTATCCGCAAATGAGCCAACCTTCGAGGGGCACATCATCAGAGTCACCTATACAGAACTCGACTTTCCAAAGCCCATCCCAGCAAATGATGAACTCGGGGGGCTTCGACGCCGCGACGCAGTCGTCAAGCAGGAGCTCCGGCTCCCGCAATCAACCGCTGAGCCATTCCGGGCAACCACAGAGGCAACAGCAGCAGTTCAGCCAGCAGGCGGCACAGTCGCAGCTGCAACAGTCCTTCGGCCAACAATCAGGCCAGCCCGCGCAGCAAGCGTTCAATCAGCTCGGCCAGACACAGCCGCAGCATCAATCCTTCTATCAGTCCTCAGGCCAGCACAAATCGCCAGTCCTGGGCGGTAACCAGGCCCAGCCGCATTCCAACGCAGTGGACATGTCGGGTTCTGGCCTTTCGCGCAGTGTCATCTACAACCAGCAGCAACAACAATTACAGCAGTTCATGAATCAGCAGAGGCTTTCGGTGGACATCAACTCGGCGGCGAGCTCACCTGTTCAATTTGGCCAGGGCAATGGTGGCAGTAAGAGTGCCATGTTTCCATCAAGCCACATGGTGCGCGCAACGTCCGGCGACGCCGGTATGCAGCATCAGCAGAGGCCCTCGCCTGCGAGTCAGAATGCACAACTCAGCCACGACGCATCTCGCATGAACTCGGGAAACTTTTCTGGGCGGGCTCCTCCAACGACCTCTGCCGGTGTATCACCATCAATAAGTACTCCGTTTTCTCCCAGCTACGCAGCACGAAACTATATGAACATGAACTATGGCGGCATGAGCGGGGCCCGTGTTTCTGATGCGACCAGTCATTCATTCGGAGGCTCTGCCGGCCAAATGGATGCCATAAGTAATGTTGATCAAGCTAACATGGGGCATCGCATGTACCAATCGATACAGCAGCAGCAGCAGCAGCAGCAGCAGCAACAACAGCAACGCTAGCGTATCGCAGCCAGAGAGTCATTGCTCTCTAATCACGAATACGATTCTGCATCGTTTGCGCATTGTCCACTGTGAACTGTACGTCGAAGGATACTCCGCAAAAAAAAATGCATTTTCATCCACATATCAAAATAGGCGTCATGATTGATACCTCTGTCGTCAATATGTCTTGAAACTTTTTCAAAAGAGAAAAACATTATGACGTGCGATCTTATAAGAAGTTTTTTTCCACCTCTTTTCTCCGTCTTCTGTTACAATATTTATCCCTCCCAAAAAAATTAGTGCGGCGTTTTTTTTTTTTAATCTGCTTTCTTTGACTTTCATCCTCAAAAGACGGGGGTGCGAAGAACAGAATGACTTGATTTCTCTTTTTTTTTTTTTTTTTTATCTTGCGAGGTAGAGAGTCGTATGTTGATGAATGTGTCACACTTTGTCTTTTTTTTTTTTTTTGCCTGGGAGGGGGGGAGGAAAGGTTTTCTAAGGGGTGGAGGCGCAACGAATGGGTTTTGGCAACGGACGGCTCAGGAAATGGTTTTTATATATGTGCAAGATCAGGTAGTGAAGAAGCAATAATCGTTGCAAATGGCCTCGATGTGTGTGTGTGTGGTGCCTGTTTTTCGTTTAGGCGTTGACAGCCTGCTTCGAGCCTTATCGACGGTGAAATCGCTATAGAGGTCGAAATAGTTGAGCGCCTCGGATCACACAAGTACCATCTCTGTGTGTGACATGATTCCTTACCGATGCATATTTCTTCACCATTAGTCGGAGCTTGTAAGCTACAGACAAGAAAATCACAGACATGCACGATATAAAAAAGACATTAGCAAGTATCGTCAACAACGAAACGAGAATACGTGTCTCGCATAGCGTATCGTAATAACAACATCAATTCTTTTTCATCTGCCAATAGTTGGCGGCTATCTATCCGAGTGTCCAGATATGCAAGTGCAAAAGTGAAAAAAAAAAAGGGAAGATAATAAATAACGCTCATGTGAAAGCAAAGGCGTGAGAAGCACAAGAAAACGCCGAGACCACTCAGAGTCTCTCCTTCCATCTTCTGTATAGTCAACAGTGACAGCGCCTAGTACATGTATGAAGGCACGAATAAGGCCTATGATGTGGAACAAAAGGAACGGCAAAGGGTTTAAAAAAAAAGTCAAAGAGTGTGTCTGCAGCCGAGAAAAGTAGAAGGCGAATTATGTATAGTAGTGTGTGAAGGGGAGGGGGAATCTGGCCATTCCACCCAATAAAGGGCGGAGAGGCATAATATCGAAAGCAGCATTGCTTAGTAGAAAGAATAAAGTCGTCCATGGGCATGAGAAATGAGACGCAGCTAAAGTATCGAACCTAGTTCTCTCCGGTGAGAACTAGATGGAGAGCCAGAAATTTTTGTTGTAAAGGCTGATTTGCCGCAACTCCAGGCGAAACCACTAACAACTTTGAATCGTCTTACAGCGACGACGCGAGTAACGAGACTGGCTCGGAAGCATCGACGGATGAAAGATGGTGCCACCCTGGCAGTTTGTTGGCGGCAAACAGTTTGGTTGTCGTGCCGTGGAGCACTCAGGTCATTTTCGTTTCCGACCGAACGAGGCCCAGCCTAGTCAGCATCATCCTCTATAGCGCCGACGCCGGGCGGTGGTCTGACAGAGTCTGGAATGTGTCGCCCATACCACCACTCGTCTTCCTCGGCCATGCCGTCCTGACGAATGAGGTCGAGCATAACTTGCTGATTGCGCTTGATGTCCTGCGTTCGCGGAACGATTTTGCGCTCCAGGATCAGGGCCTCAGCGGTTCTGAGCCAGATCTGTTGCAGTACCGGTAGGTCGTGCAGAATTTTGTTGGCCTGCTCTGGATCCAGAGGTGCCATGGGTACGTCGGCGGCCAGACTCGTACTAAAGATCCAGTTGGAGTCAAAGTATCCGGAGCTCGCATCCATGGAGCCCGACGGACTGCGTACCCTGTGGAGGGCCTCACTAAAAGAAGAGCGATGTGCGGGACGCTCAGAGCTGGTGGACTTTTTACGGCCGAAACCTCGCAGCCCCCCCAGTCGAGTCTTACCGTGCGACTCAGCCATTGGCTCCTTGGTGAGGCCACTGTACCACGCATCGACTGCTGCCCTTCGGCTGTTGTATCCCTTGATTTCCCATAGCCTTTCGACTTGTCGTAGCCCGCCAAGGCAGAGAATGGCGACATGAACGTCGTCGGAGGGCTTCTCTCGCAGATAGCCTCGGAAGGATCGTTCGACACGTCCAACATACGTCGGGGGACGCAGGCGTCGGCAGAAAGACGAGATGACCAAAGGAAACACTTCGTGAACTCTAAGCAGCGTTTGATCGTCGTACATGTCCATGATTCGCTTCTCGATGGGATTGAGAGTGTAGGGCTCATGCTGCAGGCCGCGGCCGGCATTGTTAGCTATGTGCTCGAGGTGTAACTTGCGATGCATTTCGAAAAAGTGAAAGATGGTGAATAGAAGAGGAATCAAGCGGCGGCGCATGATCTCATGTTGTGGCGCAAAGGCTTTTCGCTGCGCTTCGGTGTTTTGCAGGAAAATGTCCTTGGTAATCCAGTCGCACATAAGATAGGCGAGTTTCGCAGCGACATGTAAGCGGTGCCATATGCTGCACAAGGTATGGAAATTATAATCGGCCGGACAGGTGATTGGGTAGAGACGAAGAGCGTAAGGGGGGATGTGGTTCTCGATGTGGTAGCGCACGATCGGCCCTTCGTTGAGCGTGATGAGGGTGTGCCAGGCCGTTGAGGCGAGACGAAGATTGAGGACATCTGTGAGCGGAAGTGACGAGATGACATGTATCTGTAGTTCGCTAGGCAGCGCAAGGAAGAGCTGATCAAAAGAAGCACCACTGGTCGCCTCGGTCGCGTCGACTTGTGGGGGAAGGGTGACAGTGGCATCCACAGTTGAGACAGCAGGCCTGGATTGCCGTTGAGAAACTCGGTGTCTGATATGAAAGAAGCGGCTTTTATCCTTCTTCTGGTCGCCAGGTTTGGGTTGAGCATCAGCGGTCTTGGACTCGCGAAGGGGAAGAATGAAGGTCGATGGTGAGGTCGTTGATGTCTGTCCCGAGGGTGTCCCATTGTGTGCCGGCGAAGAGGACGATTCTGCCTGAACTTTACTAGTATTGAGCTGGTGTAGTTTTTCGAAGTACCGTTTTGAGGCAAACTCTGTGATGTGTGGAGGATCCATGGTCATTGGACCCGGTGTTGTCGGTGTCTGTGATTCGGCCATGCTGAGTGAGGAAGATTTGACTTGGCGTCGACTGTGAAGAGGGAGTAGCGCGCCCAGGTAACGAGATGGGCGAAAGTTCTAGCGACTAGTATACGATGGAGATGATGACGAGCGGCTCAACACAGCCAGCGCCGTGCGAGTGTGCGTTGTCGCTCCTGGTCGATTAAGTGACGTGGTTCGGAGAGATCATTCTGGTCCTTGCGGGATATGTGTTGGCAAGTGTAGAGTGGCTGGTTCGTGAACACGGCTAGGAATAGAACGAGGCGGGTATGGAAATTGTGTGTCTATGCGTTGGGGGCGAATATGGAGATGTCGTCAGAATCTTGTCTTTCGGTCGACCGAGGAAATATCGTGCTGTCGAGCGATGATATGGCGGTTCTTGAAGGTAAACGGTCATTCACGTCATCGTCTTCGCAAGAAAAGGCAAAGAAAATCCTGCCGAGGCAATTATTGAGCGTCGAATAGCGAAAGAGGTCGTGGTAGGAAGGATGGCAGTTCGGCGGCGGATGAGCAGTTTGAGCGAGAGGCAGCAGAACGATGGCAGTCGTCGGGATCAGTTCGGGGCAGTTTAACAAAGGGAGGGCATCCGAGGCGGCAGAACAAAAAAAAATTGAGACCGCTGTGAATGGTAAGGATAGAGCGGCAGCAGAGTCTTCTGTGCGTCTGCAAGGGCAGGCGGGTGGGTGGTTGAGAAGGTGGTCGTCGTTGGTAGGTATGAAGGTATGGTATGGGTATGGGTATGTGAAGGCGAGCGTCCAGCGTTCAGATGGGTAGACTTGGGTGGTGGAGGACGCTGGGATGCTTAGTTGGTAGGGTCTGTCTAGGTACAGTACTAGTAGTATCTCTCTCTGTTTAGTGGGTCTCGGTTGGAGGAGTCGTACTTAGTATGTTACCAAGTATTATGTATAGTGTGTGTGTGTGTGTGCGTTTGTGAGTATTACTTCTAGGTTAGTACCTACTAAGGTACCTATGTATTGGGAACAGTTCGTGAAGGGGCGCCGAGCCACTGAGCGCTCAGCTGGGTGAGGTGAAAATCGGAACTGCAACGAGGGTGGGATTGGTGAAGGAGTTGGGGAGGCAGATTCCGCGGAGGGGTGGGCCAGATGGGCAGAGGATGTACATGCGTAGACACTATCGGGTACAATAGTGCCGGGTGTTTCTTGGGGCACCTCGAAACAAGGTATCTCTTTCTGTTATTGGGTAGGCATGGTAGGTGCTCTGATCCAGCTGCGCAATGGACGGGTGCACAGTACATGCCGCCGTAGAGGTACAGTAGGTAGTAGCAAGCAGGCCCACGGCCCGTTCGGTTGGTGTGGTGTGGACCGTGCGGCGTAGTGTGGGGGAACGACCGAACGCCAAAACGCGTTGGAACCTTGGCTTACTTTTTCGTCGGGCCTGTTGGCTGTTACCTTACAACGCTACAGAAATGGGTTAAGCTCGGCTACGGCCTACCTCGATTGCGAATTAAAAAAAAAAAAATCTCCAGCTATCTAGAGATGAAAAGATATCAACATCCTTGAAGCGCGACGATTCTCTCGATAGGTTATACAAATTACACACAGCGACATCGACTGTATACGGCTTGGCAGGTCGCTCGCTCCACTGCCCTCAGCGGGCGCAGCTTGGGGGGGGGTGAAGGAAAAAAAAAAGGAGAGGAAGGAAGGTGTCTTGTACTGTACGCTGCACAGCATGTACTGTAGTACGGCCGTTAGCCGGCGCAATAGTGGAGACGGTCGAGCCTAAAAGTCGCAGGTCCTGAGAAGAGAGAAGAAAAAAGATTGACGAAGAAAACAAGCAACCGGGAAAAGGAGACGGCATGATAATCTCTCAAGTCTTTGGGCGCGCCCTCCCCAAGTTATGCTTGAACAAGTATCCAAAGTATCTAAATAAAGTCGTGCTATAATGAGAACCTTCCCGCAGTGCTGTCAGGTCCAGGACGAGATGTTCTTCTTCTCTCTTCTTGGGCGGCACGATGGAGACTTTGGTCAAGGTCCCGACTCTATCCCTATTCGGGAATTTTGGCAGTGTGGATCACGATGTCGTCGCACTGTCACTGTTTTCTGCACTTCCGAATGGGCCATCGTTGGAATTTGACCGAGAAGCACCGATTCCTTTGGAACTGCGATACTACTAGTGCAGTAAGTACCAAGGCGTGGACAGAAAAAAAAGCCGGCCCGACCATTGTAGAAGATGAGGTGCAGCGGCAGCTTTTTTTGGCCACCGCATGCGTACCTAGTAGCAGGTGCTGAGTCACCCGGAACAGCGGTGCATACAGCAACTAGCACAGCCCAACACAGCACAGTCTATCCATCAAGGTTCTCTGCAGTATCCCTCTCTGTCTCTGCCTTCATAGTTACAGCAGGCCACCACCACAGTGTCGACAAACAGATGCGACGGCTATTATATATCCATCTTCACCCCAAGTTTCCAACACCCCATGCCGCCAACCCAGACGGGAATATTTTGCCTCGGAACATTACATCGTCTAGCGCACAATCAGCTCTTATATCCACCCAATGACTGCTCGGGTCCATCACCTGCTGAGCCAAAGCATTCACTCACAAGGAATGAAGACAACGTTGAGCATTGGTTTCGCGCAGTCACCATCGTTGTCTTGTCCATCTCACCCTCCTTCTTCAACCGTTCATCGCCGCTCAGCCGGACATCTCAGACTAATGACCACTTGTCGATATTCGCCCTGCACTTACTTGGGAGCGAATACCCTCATCACGTCGGGTTGCTGGTGAATACGTTCGCTCTCCGAGTACACTATTTACTTGAAGTCGACCTTCTCGGCCATGTTCCATTCAAGAACCCTTTAACCTCCCCATTCCGCTTATTCCCACGTAGCACACGCCTAGCCCGGGTAACACACCTAATTTTCAGGCTGCGGCTGAAGAGAGATGCTTATGGCGTCGACGGTGCGAACCGACAGTCGCTTCTTTTTCTTCTTCTTTCGTCGTTGCCTGACAAGCTTGGACCCTCGACCCGACAGACTATTAACCGGCTCTACTCTTCCGGCCCTTTTGACCTCATCAGCTGTGAAAGATGAACCCGCGACCCAAAGAACCGCCATCAACTGAGACGGGAGCGGGGGCAGAAGCCCGAGATAATGAAGCAGGCTATACTAAACAGTACGAAAATGATAGACCATCACCCTCATCTATCGGCTTTTCGGCCCGGCCTGACATTTTGACCCGCCTCTGTTATCAGCCAAGTTGAGAAGCTAGTCACGATGGTTCAACAAGCTATAGCCACATAGTCTCGGATGGCGGCCTTGTCTCGACATTACGCACAGGAAGGAAAGTATAGACGGACATTGAGAAACACGGACTACAGCGTCTTAGTCTCTGCGTTATCATTCTTTTTTTTTTTTCTTTTCTTTTCCTTTTTCATGGGGAAGAAACCAGACACCTCGCCACCATTCACAACTTCGAGCCAGATTCTAACTCACAGCCATATATCATCAAGACTATATCGTGGCGCCCATCAGATTGTGCAATGGCCTCGTGCCATCTCACAGTCTCCTCAATTCGGCCGATCGAGTCTGCAGGGTCCTTGGCTTCCCAACAACGCTGGCCAGTCTGAGCTGACGGTCTCAGACTCGAAATGGAGCAAATGCAGTTACACAAGTAATTAAAAAGAAGAAATACATCGTAATGGATAGGGCATAGCGCGCCTAGCCTGTCAACTGCAGAACTATCTGTCTTCCTTGCCATCGCAACCTGGCACCGGCATCGCAATACTCCGCCGGCCATGCATCTCTATCAGCTTGGGCTAATCATGAGCTATCTACCGTCGGCATGCATAGATACTATACATGTACTTGTGGTGCGCTTCGTAATGGCAAGCGGCCCTACTCCGGACATTCTCCACCGAGCCGCGCCGAGCCTCTGGCCTCGAGCGTTGTAGATCTCTCTGCTCAAGCCCGTGGCCACGTCTGAAGCCTACCCAGGGGGGGGGAGGGGCTTGTCTAGGAATTGTGCACGGGTTTCCTAATAGGCGGCACGCAAAGAAACGATCTTTGCTTTGCAGGGACATTTACTTGCGCGCAGATTAGAGTTATCCCGACTCGAGAAGCACGAGACGAGGTGCTCATGGCTCAATCGCTCAAGCTTGAGTGATTTTGCTACGATTATGGAACGCAAAAGACGAGCAAAAGAGACTCCATACGAGTTGTCACTTCGTACGTCGGCGATCATCAAATCCCCATTCAACACGCCACTCTCCTCCTGCCGGCCAACGGCGCCATCTTAGAAAAACCCAATCACCGCACTACACCACCACAAACGGCCGCTTCAAACGTCGGTTGGCGGCTCTTGTCATCTCTCCCGGCATGCCTCGTTCTGGCATCGGGATCGACATGATCCTGTGCTCTCGACGGACAGCAGCCCCCCGGCGAGTCGACGTCACCGGTGCCATGCGTGCTGTTGTCATCCACTCTGATCAGTCCTTTCGGCGAGTGAAGGATGAGGCGTTGAACTTTTTGCGCACGCTGATGCCGAGGACTGTTGGCCCTGGTGGGCGACAGAGACGCGCGCGCGTTTGCTATTAGTATTTGCTATCTCATGATGATCAACGCTCAGTCTTGGCGCGGACACGGTGCAGCACACCCCCTGGAAACGCGTCGCTCTTCCTTCCCATAGATTGGCTACAGTCAGTGGCGGGCGGCGCCTTCGCAGCATGGCAGCAGAGTGAAAAGAGTCGGTGTATGGATTTACTCGTCCGCGTTGTCGCAACTGCGCCAAAGCTTTGCCCAGTCCTAACATGAAGACGCGAGGACACGGCGACAGCATTCCGATCTCACCAGTAATAAGTCGCATTGTGGTCTCGAGACTTATTGGAACTTTGTAACCTCGGCCGCAGCTTTGGCAGACGGCCGCATTGGTAAGAATTATCCCCATATCTGGTACTCATGCTATATCAAAGTGTCCGAGTCCGCGAGCCCTCATGTTCACACGATTCAGGTAAGAGGGCATTATAATAATGGTGCGCAGTACAGGGAGCATCATTCCCTTCGTAGACATAGATGTCATCCCAGTCTCAGTCGTCAAAATCTATGTGCACGACTAGAGTCAGGCGGCAGTGTTTCACAACTCATTAATAATGAGCAATACGAGGTCTACGTCACATCATAACTCCGGCGTGGAGCGCCAACCATCGGGCATCACAAGTTCAAGGTCTATCACGTTCCCCATAACATATCTCCTCTTCCCAGTGTGGCTGGTTACGCAGTTGAACAGGTATATGCCAGACTCCGGACCTGCCGACGGATAAATTAAACGGTGTTGTGCAGAGTCACATCTTGACCGCAACAAAAACAACAAAGCCGTCCTTCGAAGAAACAGGGATCACGATGATATGACCCTTGCCATTCATAATGGGCACTACTTGCCTCATCTAACTTCCAACGTGGCTGCCAGTTTTTTATCATATCCCATCATTCACGAGAAACGTGCCCGTACATCATGTCCCGATTTGACCTACAGCGGCTTTTACCGTCAAGAGAGACCTTTTGACAAAACCCGGTCCTCCATAAATGACAGCCAGACCAGAATAGGCCCGATCGTGGCGCGGGCCAGTTTTCGGCGACTATTACATTCTACCCAAAAAAAAACCATAAATAGATGATGCAAAAAACGTGGCATTCATGCAGATTCGGGGGCCAGGTATACAGCAGCCTGCGGCAGTAGGTTCGGTTTTCTTAATTTATTTTTCCCCCTTGTTCTTTTAATTTCTCTACGTCTTATCTACTGAGAGAAAAATGAAAATAGCCCCAGAACCGGACAGGCCGAGACGGCGGAGGAGACAAGACCTTTCCCGGCCAGGCCAGCCTGTCGGTATCGTGTATGGCCGAAAAGTTGCCAACGCATTGACCTGAATCGCAAGCAGCGTGCGTACATGCTGTAATTACTTTCCTCTAGGATGTAGCCTGTCGCTCGTCTCAACTTCAGCCAATCCACTCATCTGCTGTCTTGGGTATGGCCAAGCACCATGAGGACGAAGCCCAGACGGTCAGGGCTCACGGTGAGCGAGTCCTTGCCGGCTTATCATCCAATCTACCCGGCGTTCTATGCCCGTTGGTCAATCTCGTCACATTGGTTCTCTTCCTTTTCCCCCTCCGACTTGCAGAGGTCGTAATCTCATTCGCCCGCCCGGCCCGAATTCGCTGCTCGATCTGAGACCCGGGGGGGGATTGCCTGCTGCGCTAGACAAGGGCCCCTATGAACAGGGGTGTTCAGGTAAAAGTCGAGAGCCATCAGCAAGTTGACTCGCGGACGCCGAACACCTGGCATCATGGCTCGCTTGGACGAGGCAAGGGCGGCTGGGTTCCGAAGGGAATAAAGAAAAAGACGCCGAAGTTGTCCTCCCCGGTCAGAAACTATGAGAGATTGTATTTCACCGTGGACAGGGCTGAATCCTCAGTTGAGGTTGTGCTAGCTTGTCGTTTGGCTGGCCTATCCGCACATTGTTACGGCGAACAGAGGTGTGGTTCTTTGTAACAACGGCATCATAGATTGGACGTGTAGGAATCGAACTTTGAGCCGTCTTACATGCCTACACTGCGCCCAACTCGTAGGTGCGAGCGCGACTCTCGCCTCCAGCTATTCGACCTTGAGCAAAGGACAGGTGGTTTCCATATGGCTTGAAACTGGCAAATTGTCCATCTCGATAAGTAGTACTTAGAGTATTATCTCCTGGTCCAGAGGGATCCGTTACTACATCTGTTGGGTGCTCTTACATGTTCATTGCCAACATGCGTACAACATCTACGCGATGTGTTGCGAACGTGCGTGAATGGGCCTTGCGCGTCCTCCCCTTGGACAAGCTCTCATCTCTTCTCAAAGTAGCTATACTGGTCGTCTATACCAAATATCAAACTGCGTACCGCTGCCGCGCCCAAAGCACTGGTCTCGGTCAGGCATCGGATAGGTCTGCAAGCAGCTGCTGCAACAGCGTAGCTGACGCCAACAAATTCTCGCCGCGTCATATACTTCGTCAAGATAGATTAATTCAGCTTGTATCTACTTGCATTACACGACTCATCAATGGCAGCTGACCCAGAAAGCCTCGCAAAGCAGCCACAGCTGAAGAAAGCCCTGCCCAAATGTAACAGCGACGACCATATCTCCCACTCCTTATCACGCCGACGGCTTTCCGACACCGCGCGTCGATGGCTCTGCAGAGACAAGCCCTCCCTTCTATCCCACTGCTAAAGTATCCGTGCTTGCCTCGCTTGGTGGTTATAGCCCCGGCGCGCCGCCCTCGGTCGCTCCTCGGTCTGATGCCCCGAATCCAAACCACCGTCTTCTCCCT